>JAVJIF010008482.1:0-153133 GCA_038442645.1 Agave tequilana | reverse complement strand
CCTGTACCTCAGCCTGCAGGCTGAGGAGAGTTTCTCAGCCTGCGGGACGTGGCTGAATATATGCCACACATCGGTCGCAGAGTGTAGGCGCAAAAAAAAATCAAAAAACCCGCCTAAACAATCGTGAAACAAATTGACAAAAATACCCCTTTTATATGACGACGGCGACTTCTAGCACTGAAAAGTAAAAAAATATTCCATGGTCGCATACTTAATACAGAATAAAGAATACTGGAGGAAACATGCTATCGTATAGCAATGCGACCTCCTTCAGTACTGCGACCAAAGTCGCAGACTTCTTTCTCATTACGATGGTGATGACGAGGATTAGAAGTTTAAAAAAATTGTATTTTGTTTTTTTTAAATATATATAAATCTGTTTTCTAAAGTTAATTGTGTGAATTACATTTTTTACTACTATGTCTTGGTTGAAAATGCTGTACAATTGTTACAAACCTTCATTTTAAATATTTTACGCTAAACGAATATACTGCGACCATGGACGCAGTTAATAATTATATTACTTCACCATTATAAATTTTTAAAATGAAAGGTTGCGACATTGGTTGCAGTTGCTGGACGCAGACTTAAAAATACACTGCGACCTTGGTCGCAGTTGCTGGACTTTAGTCTTAATCAACAACAACACTGCTACCTTAGTCGCAGTTTCTGACCGTAGTCTTAATAAAATAAACGACCGTAGTCTTAATAAAATAAACTGCGACCTTGATCGCAGTTGTTGGTGTTTAGTTTTAATAAAATACACAGCGACCTTAGTCGCAGTTGCTGGTCTTTACTCTTAATCAACAACATCACTGCGACCTTGGTCGCAGTTGGTGGTCTTTATAAATAATCAACAACAACACTGCGACATTGGTCGCAGTCTTAAAAAAATAATCTGCAATCTTGGTCGCTATTGCTGGTCTTTAGTCTTAATCAACAACAACACTGCGACGAGGTCAACAACAACACTGCGACGAGGTGACACGTCACCGCAGCAGTTGCTTAGTCGCAGACTTTGGTCACAGTGTCGACCCTGGTCGCAGTAGTTACTGTTTGCAATGTATCTTATGCGACCTTGGTCGCAGTGTCATCTATGGTCATAATTGTTTTGTTTGCAATGCATGGCTGCGAACAAGTTCGTAATTTATTAAAAAAACAAATATGCTTTTTATTTATGTCCAGGCATTTATCTCCAGGCATGTGCAAATGATACAAAAACGATCTCTTATACAATAAGATTGAGTGTTACAATATAGCAGTACAAAGAAGACTAAACATCAAAAAATCCCTTGTTGACTAAGAGCAATCTTCTTCTTGAGGTCTGGTGGCAGCAGAATCAATAAGATTGAGTGTTACAAAGAAGACTAAACATCAAAGTAGCCAAGGAGACAAAACATCAAAAAAATCCCTTGTTAACTAAGAGCAATCTTCTTCTTGAGGTCTGGTGGCAGCAGAATCCTCCGATTCCAACTGACCCTCCAAAGTGCCGGGATACGATCTTTCGTTGATGAACATCTCTTCACCAGAAGACTATCCAGTGAGCATGGAGTTTCCTCGATGTCACTTCTCGGGTAAGAGAGGGAGAGTGAGACCTCACAAGGTATGCTACCCACCACTATATCCACCACATCCCCCGCCGCCATACCCACTCTGACCATCCGTTATCAGCAAGCTTGACTGGTGCATCAAGTCAGAGCAGATCTCGGGTGAGGCTTAAGTCCTCGTCAGGGATTATGACTTCTTCCCTTGTGAATAACGAGGACCATGACTTCTTCCCTTGTGGACGATGAGGTCTATGACTTCTTCCCTTGTGGACGAACATCGATCAAGTTCGTCCATAGGGTCATCTTCATCCATGGAGGCAGGCCCCTGTTAGAGACTCTGAAGAAGGCGGAAATTCTTAGAGCAATTGCTCTCGAAAGAAAACAGTCTAATTATGGGCTGTTAAAGGGAGAGGGTGAGCCCTATTTATAGGCAGCCCATAATAACCATAATTAATGGTTCATTAATCAGAATCGTCGGCATTAATGGTCTCCAACCGCCAGCGCCGGTTTGGCATTAAAAGACATTAACGCCTAAACCCAATGAAGAGCCGACGCGTGGATAACCGCTTCGGGAAACAACGAATGGTGCGGGGTTCGTCAACATAGACTTGACGTTAAAAGATCTCATAAAATCTTTATGACAGGTCGCGTCTCACGGACTGACTCCAAGTCGCATCAGACAACAGACAACTTTCATTTTCATTTAGATTCAAAAAATGACTTAATCCAAAAACAACACTTAATAAAACAACACTTACTTAACGTACTGCGATCAAAGTCGCAGTCCATGTAATGCAACCCTAGATTGCAGTTGCTGGCCATCTTTATCAATAACAACACTGCGACTTTGGTCGCATTTAACCATGTACACTGCGACCAAAGACTTTGACTAAGGTTGCAGTTTAAATGTACAATGCGATCAAAGACTCTGACTACATTATATACCAAAAAATTAATTACTTAACGTACTGCGACCAAAGTCGCAGTCCATGTAATGCAACCCTAGATTGCAGTTGCTGGCCATCTTTATCAATAACAACACTGCGACCTTGGTCGCATTTCACCATGTACACTGCGACCAAAGACTTTGACTAAGGTCGCAGTTTAAATGTACAATGCGACCAAAGACTCTGACTACATTATATACAAAAAAATTAAACTATAAAGTAGAATTTTATCGCAGGATGAAAAATTGATCTGAAAAAATTTTATATTTTCAAAAAAATTTTTATCGCAGGCTGAAAAGGAGAAACTAGATCTTTCAAAAAAGAGGTAAAGAAATAGGGCGAAAAGTAATTTATATCCTATAAAGAGCGGCAAAAATAAAAGGGGGAAAAAATAATAATAAACAATAAGGAAAAGTTATCATAAGGGGTATTTAGTAATTTAACTTCTCCCTAAAAGCGGGTCGCAAGTCAGTGAGGTGACAAATCGAGCCACGTCACCGCAGGCTGAGAGAGTACTCTCAGCCCGCGGGCTGATATACATTTTTCTCATATATATATATATATATATATATATATATATATATATATATATATGAGCATTCAATGATGAAACAGATTGGTGTCATTGTACCTACGTGTGTGGCAATGGAGCAGACGTCTGGGAAGTGCGGGAAGGGCCATAATTCTCTCTCCCCAGCTGTATGTGGTGATAAAAGAGGTGATAGGGGACTAAAGGCCGAAAGCTAAGCGACGTATGCCATCCAGTGGGCGCTGTTTGTTTGCACAAGTTCCCAACGGTGAGTGCATGCAATCTAGCTGGAAGGATGGGGATAAGAATCTTAATTAGCTAATATATATTCAAAGCTATCAGTCCCAAATAGATATCAGAAAGACTTTTCTTTGTCACTTCTATTTTGACCCATCTCCGTGTTCAAAAGAGAGAGACAGTTTGACTCATTATTTCCTCATTGTTAGCCATGCATGCGGGCATGTTTAGTCAAGGGTGGAAGTGAGCAACTAGTTCTTTTGAAACTTCAGAATTAGTAAATTTTTCGGTGTTTGAATGTTGTTGGAAAGTGTGATTTAAAAAATGTTATGTCGTTTCTGGTGTTTGGATGATAATGTAGAAGTAAAAGTGAAAAAGTTACCTCAAAGTTGACCACAAAATAATATTAAAATAAAAATTAATTAAGAAAAATAAAAAGTGGACTGTAATTAGAATGCAAGTGAGATTTACATGATCAAAAAATTAACTGTTTTGTAATACAACTTATTACAAATGAGATTTACATGACTACAAAATTAACTGTAGCACTCTGTAAGTAAGGAAATAATTGTGTAAAAGAGAAAAGAGAAAAAGAAAAAAGGGTTTTCTTATTTTCCTTTTACGATATTTGGATAGATAGGAAAGTGAGCAATTATACTTCCTTATTTCCTTACTTCCGCTCACTTTCTTGCAACCAACACGTCAGTAATGTATTAACACAACAGTCCAAACTGTTGTGTTTAGACTCATAACACAACAGTGCACAGTGATTTGGTGGGCTCTGCAGGACACAATCCATTGAATCTGACCACATTGCATGCCCATATCGTGCATCTAAAATTTGTTGGAATATGAAGAATATAAATGTGAATCTTTGAATTGAATTACGGCGAGATCCGTTGATCGAATCAATTGGATGATAGTTGGAGTGTGTTCTCCTTCCAATGGGAATGAACGTGGTATATTCACATGTTCAATTCCGACTTCGAATGAATGAGATATTCAAGTCTAAAGATTGCCTAATTCAAAGCCAATATGGGACTAAAGGTAGCTAAAAGCATTTAGTCCCACATTGGTCATGGGATGGAAGTTCATTGTGTTTAAATAGAGAAAATTGAGAACAAAGGGCTTGCCCCTTGGGTACTTGGAGTTTTTGCGCGCGATTGGGAGGGAACTATGCCACACATGCGCGCACGCCGCCACTGGCGGCGGCGGCGGCCGGCCGGCGCCGGTGCCGGGCCGGGCTCGGGCTCGGGACCGGGTCCGGGTCTGAGTTCGGATTCGGGTTCCCTACCCGGCCTGGTTCTTTTTGAATTGGATCTCACGAGTATGGGTTGCAAGCATACCCGAACCAGACCCGCTCCGCTCCAGATTCAAACCGCCCGCCAACGGACCCGCTCCACGTCAGTTGTGACTGTTGGACTGCCAACTGTTGGGTCGAACCATTGCAACGGTTCGGTCTCGAACCGTTGCAACCTTTCGTTGGGTTCAGACCCGTTGGCCCCTCCTGGAGCGCTATAAATAGCGCTTTGATTTCTCAATTGAAAAACAATAATACAAAATCAGAATAACTCTCTCTGCATTCTGAACTGGGAAGCGAGTTTCTGCGTTCTGAACTGGGAAGCGGAGTTCTGAAGTGACTTCCAAAAGGGAAGTGAGAAATCAGTAACTCGATTTTCGAAGCTACTTCCAAAGGAGATTCTGCAAAATTTGTTCTGAAAGAGGGCTCAAAAAATTCAACAGATTCTTTAATAGAATTGTTGTCTGAATCTGGGACTTCTGAAGAAGAATATTCTTCAACCTTCCTTCTTCCTCTGCAGTGGGTGCTCCTCCAAAGTAAAGGCAAATATTCTCTCGAAATTTGTCTTTGTCCCGCTGCTTCAACGATCCTGTGAAGGTACTGGTTAACTACGGTTCGACCGTACGGTGATTTGGTAGTGCTATCCAAATACCGTGAAGGAGTGTTGTATCTTGGGAGACCAGCGTCCAGTAACCCGTTAGCACCAGTGCGGGGGACGTAATTGTCTTAAGGAGATTCGCTTTAAGCGTACCTCACTCCAAGTACCGTATAAGTGAATTAATTTCTTTATACAAGGGATATACTGATATTTAGTATATTGAGACTGATTTATATCAGTCTAATTGGTGTTTAACCAAGGAAGGAAATTAAAAGGTGGTTCTTAAATTAAGGAACGTTCTATTGAACAGAAAACATCCCACCTAATATTTGCCGACCTGGCCAATTAGATTGTTGATATTTCAGTAATCTTGATTAGTTGTCAGATTGATTCCTGTTAAGCAGAATCCAACAATCTTAAGACAATTATTATTGAAGTTTCTTACTTCAGTTCTGCTTGAACTTGCAGAAAATGTCTGAGACTAATCAAGATAGCTCTAGCAAGACACCAAACATGCAGCTACAAGCTTTGATGCCTACTCCACTTCCTAACCCGAAGCCGGAGAAGCCAAGAAAATTTGACGACACAGAATTCAAGAGGTGGCAACAGAAGATGCTCTTCTACTTGACCACTCTTCATCTGGCCAGATTCCTGCAAGAAGATCCACCAGAGCCCGCAATTGATGCATGGACTCAATGTGACTTCCTTTGCCGAAATTATAATTTAAATGGACTGGATGACTCTCTTTACAATGTCTACAGTCCTATCACAACGGCAAAGAAGTTATGGGCCAGTCTTGACAAGAAGTACAAGACTGAGGATGCTGGTACCAAGAAGTTCGTCGTAGGACGATTTCTGAAGTACAAAATGGTGGACAACAAGACTGTAATCAGTCAGGTGCAAGAGTTCCAACTTATCTTGCACGAGATAGAAGCCGAAGGTATGATCCTACCTGAAACATTTCAGGTTGCTACTATCGTGGAGAAACTCCCACCTGCGTGGAGAGATTTCAAGAACTACCTGAAGCACAAGCGAAAGGAGTTGAAGTTGGAAGATCTCATTGTGAGGCTTCGAATCGAGGAGGACAACAGAAAGTCCGAGAAAAAGGACCAGTAAGAACTCCTATGAAGCAAAAGCCAATGTGATCGAAGACTCAAAGGGGAAAGCGTCTACTTCCAAAGGCTTAAAGCGGAAGAAGACTTCCCAGGGGTACAAAGGTAAGGTCCAAGAAGGCAAGAACATGCGTTTCAAAGGAACTTGCTACATCTGCAACAAAGAGGGGCATAAGGCGAATGAATGTCGCAGCGTCTCAAAAAGAACAAGAAGAGCCATCCACAGGCAAACTTGACCGACCATGAGTCGCCAAGCCTTTCAGCTGTGGTGTCAGAAGTGAATCTGATAACCAACAATAAGATTGATGGGTAGACACTGGGGCTACTCGACACATCTGCTCTGAGAAATTATTATTCTCTGAATATCAAATACTAGAGCAAGATGAGCAACTATTCATGGGAAACTCAGCCGTATCAAAGGTTGAAGGAAAAGGCAAGGTCATCCTGAAGTGGACATCTGGAAAAGAGCTTACTCTGAACGATGTGCTACATGTTTCAGATATCCGCAAGAATTTGATCTCCGGATCAATACTTAGTAAGAAAGGATTTAGAATGGTTTTTGAATCAGATAAATTTGTACTTACTAAGGGAGGGATGTATGTGGGAAAGGGTTATCTTGTTGATGGACTTTTTAAAGCCAATGTTGCAGTGGTAGATAAAAAGTCTGTGTATTTGTACCCGAAGCTTATAAATAAAGGAAATCTTCTGTTTATTTGCTTGAGTCTCCTATTTTGTGGCATGCTAGATTAGGGCATGTAAATTATAAGTCATTAAAGAACTTGTCTAATCTAGGATATATTCCTAAACTCAACTTGAAAGAAATTCGCAAGTGTGAGATTTGTGTTGAGGCTAAGTTGGCGAAAAATTCATTTCACTCAATTGATCGAAATACAGAACCTTTAGGGTTAATTCATAGCGATCTGTGTGACTTGAAGTTTATGCCAACTAGAGGCGGTAAAAAGTATTTTATTACTTTTATTGATGACTGTACAAGATACTGTTATGTGTATCTTTTAAACAGTAAGGATGAGGCAATAAATATGTTTATAACATATAAATCCGAAGTTGAGAATCAACTCAACAAGAAAATCAAGATTATAAAATCCGATAGAGGCGGAGAATATGAATCAAATGATTTTAGTGAGTTATGTGCTAAATTTGGTATAATCCATCAAACACATCACCATATACTCCTCAGCAAAATGGAATTGCTGAACGGAAGAATAAAACTTTGAAGGAGATAGTCAATTCCATGCTCGTAAGTTCTGGAGCTCCGCAGAACTTGTGGGGGGAAGCTCTATTAACTGCAAATTATATTCTAAATAGAGTACCCCACAAGAAACTTGGTCTTATACCATTTGAGTTATGGCATGGAAGGACACCTTCCTACCATTACCTCCAAATGTGGGGGTGCCTTGCAAAGGTGCTAGCACCATTACCTAAAAAGACTAAGTTGGGAGCAAAAACTATGGAATGCATATTCATAGGCTATGCCTTGAATAGTAGTGCCTACAGATTTCTGGTTCATAAATCAGAAATACCAGATATTCATGTAAACATGATTATCGAATCTAGAGATGTTGTGTTCTTTGAAGATATTTTTCCATATAAACGGAAAACAGATAAGACTTCTGGGAAAAGAACACATGAGATGGCGTTCAGGGACGAAAGCCCCGAGGAACCGATTGTTAATGCGAAAATTGAACCAAGAAGAAGTCAGAGATCTAAAATCTCAAAATCTTTTGGTCCAGATTTCATAGCATACGCTATTGAAAGCGAACCTCAAACATTTAAAGAGGCTATGTCAACCCCAGAAGTACAAATGTGGAAAGAAGCTATAAATAGAGAAATAGAATCCATACTAAGTAATCATACTTGAGAATTGGTAAACTTGCCTCCTGACAGTAAACCAATTGGGTGTAAGTGAATTTTCAAAAGAAAATTAAAACCCGATGGATCTATCGATAAGTACAAGGCTAGATTAGTAGCCAAGGGTTATCGACAAAAGGAAGGACTTGACTACTTTGATACTTATTCACCAGTAACAAGAATAACGTTCATTCGGATATTGATTGCAATTGCAGTATTGCATAACTTAGATATCCATCAAATGGATGTCAAGACTGCATTCTTAAATGGTGAATTAAATGAAGAGATATATATGGAGCAACCTGAAGGATTTATAGTCAAGGGCCAAGAACACAAGGTGTGTAAATTGGTAAAATCCTTATACGGTCTAAAGCAGGCTCCAAAACAATGGCATGGGAAATTTGATAGTGTCATGATCAAAGATGGATTCACTATCAATGAATGCGATAAGTGTGTTTACACGAAAACAGTTAGAAATGCATGTATCATTGTTTGTCTTTGTGTAGATAACATGTTGATACTTGGGACTAATATTGAAATTATTAAGTCCACTAAAAGAATGTTATCTAACAGTTTTGACATGAAGGATCTGGGGGTTGCTGATGTAATTTTAGGAATTAAAATTACCAGAACACCAGATGGAATCAGTCTATCTCAATCTCACTATGTGGATAAGATGATAGAAAGATTCAAGGATCATGGGATAAAAGAGAATACAAATCCTTTTCTCCCACACGTCCACCTTCATAATAATACAGGAACTGGAATACGCTAGTTGGAGTATTCTCAGATTATCGGAAGTCTAATGTATTTGATGAATTGCACTAGACCCGATATTGCTTACGCTGTAAGCAAGTTAAGCAGATACACTAGTAATCCTAGTGACCAACATTGGACCGCTCTACTACGAGTATTGGGTTACGTATCACATACCAAGGAATATGCCTTGAGATATGGACAGTATCCACCTGTACTTGAAGGATACAGTGATGCTAATTGGATTGCAGATTCTGAGGAATCAAAATCAATTAGCGAATACGTATTTACTCTAGGAGGAGCAGCTGTATCTTGGAAATCTTCTAAGCAAACATGTATTGCCCGTTCCACTATAGAATCGGAATTCATAACCTTAGATAAGGCCGGAGAAGAAGCAGAATGGCTTCGATAATTCTTAGAAGATATACCATTATGGCAAAAGCCAGTGCCCGCTATATGTATACACTGCGATAATCAAGCAGCTATATCTAGGGCACAAAATGTTATATACAACGGTAAGTCTAGATATATTCGTCGTAGACATAATACCGTGAAGCAGTTGCTCTCAAATGGAATTATCTTTATTGACTTTGTATCGTCAAAGGATAATTTAGCGGATCCGCTTACTAAAGGTTTAAGTGGAGAGCGTATAAACTGCGCATCGAGGGGAATGGGTCTAAAAACCTAACCATACCGAGTCAGCTTAATGGAAACCTCACTTAGCGACTGGAGATCCCACGGACTAAGTTTAAGAGGAAAAACTAGTTATGATTGACTCAGCAAGTAAGCACTTGGGAGCTTGACTCCAATCCATTCCTAAGGTGCACATAAGTGCTTTTCTACAAGTGGATTAAGGATAAGCTTAACGCTTTTAATGATGCCTATATCTTGTACTAAACAAGTGGAGTAGAGTAGACTACTCTTAATAGGACGATCACCTATGTGAGTATAGAGTTGGGTCGGCTCTTTGGGAATTTCTATGGAGGCTGTTATTCCATAAAGATACTCTCTGAAACCAAGAATGTCCAGGGCCAAAACGGACACAACCGAGAACCAAAGTTAATTTGGAAAGTCACTGTGTGAAGCTTGTTGACTTGACTTACACTAACGGCTAACAGTTCAAGACCTAGTTCATTGATTAGCCAGTAGGTCCGATAAAGCTTTCGCTATGGAAGGTTCAAGACCTAGTTCACCTATCCTGATGCAGTTTCTTTTCTAAAGTACCTTTCACAATAGAGTCAGTCTCTTTGTGTGTCATTTCCTTGAATCTCCATTCATTGTGGGGGATTGTTGGAATATGAAGAATATAAATGTGAATCTTTGAATTGAATTACGGCGAGATCCGTTGATCGAATCAATTGGATGATGGTTGGAGTGTGTTCTCCTTCCAATGGGGATGAACGTGGTATATTCACATGTTCAATTCCGACTTCGAATGAATGAGATATTCAAGTCTAAAGATTGCCTAATTCAAAGTCAAAATGGGACTAAAGGTAGCTAAAAGCATTTAGTCCGACATTGACCATGGGATGGAAGTTCATTGTGTTTAAATAGAGAAAATTGAGAACAAAGGGCGTGCCCTTTGGGTACTTGGAGTTTTCGCGCGCGATTGGGAGGGAACTATGCCCACACATGCGTGCGCGCCGCCGCTGGTGGCGGCCGGCCGGTGCCGGGCTCGGGCTCGGGACAGGTGCCGGGCTCCTGAGTCTGAACCTTTCGTTGGGTTCAAACCCGTTGGCCCCTCCTGGAGCGCTATAAATAGCGCTCCGATCTCTCAATTGAAAAACAACAACAACACAAAATCAGAATAACTCTCTCTGCATTCTGAACTGGGAAGCGAGTTTCTGCGTTCTGAACTGGGAAGCGGAGTTCTGAAGTGACTTCCAAAAGGGAAGTGGGAAATCAGTAACTCGGTTTCCGAAGCGACTTCCAAAGGAGATTCTGCAAAATTCGTTCTGAAAGAGGGCTCAGAAAATTCAACAGATTCTTTAATAGAATTGTTGTTTGAATCTGGGACTTCTGAAGAAGAATATTCTTCAATCTTCCTTCTTCCTCTGCAGTGGGTGCTCCTCCAAAGTAAAGGCAAATATTCTCCCGAAATTTGTCTTTCTCCCGCTGCTTCAACAATCCTGTGAAGGTACTGGTTAACTACGGCTCGACCGTACGGTGATTTGGTAGTGCTATCCAAATACCGTGAAGGAGTGTTGTATCTTGGGAGACCAGCGTCCAGTAACCCGTTAGCGGGGGACGTAATTGTTTTAAGGAGATTCGCTTTAAGCGTACCTCACTCCAAGTACTGTATAAGTGAATTAATTTCTTTATACAGGGGATATACTGATATTCAGTATATTGAGACTGATTTATATCAGTCTAATTGGTGTTTAACCAATAAAGGAAATTGAAAGGTGGTTCTTAAATTAAGGAACGTTCTATTGAACGGAAAACCTCCCACCTGATATTTGCCGACCTGGCCAATTAGATTGTTGATATTTCAGTAATCTTGATTAGTTGTCAGATTGATTCCTGTTAAGCAGACTCCAACAAAATTGTCATGAAATGGCTTGGCAAAATGAGGATAATATGTGTTTAGATGCATGATGTGATGCTGTGTTTGATTTGATTACGATTAACGAAGTTAAGGTCCCTTCAGTGATATCCTAATTATCTAAAACGCCTACGTACTTCTAAAATAAATTGAACTCCTCCCAAAATCATTAAATAATCGGTTGTTTATTTAACTAGTCAGATGGAACAAGCAAACTTGACCAAAATTCGCACTCATAAATAACAACATTAGAGAACCAGTCCTCATATGTTTATACTATTGAGGTTTGGACTTTGATTTTTATAATATTGAAAGGCAGAGTATGAGGACATGTTCCTAGTACTGTTGTTCTCATTAGGTAGCTTTATCTATAAATCTATGTAATTAGCTTTTTATGGGTATGGATAATGGATCACATGAATCATAAACAACCTTGCAGCATTAGATATTGGTCTGTTTGGTCGCCCGTAAGTAGTTGCAAGTCGTAAGTAGTAAGTAAGAAATCCATTTACAGTTGCAAGTGGATTTTACGCAAACATGCTTTCAAGTGTTTGATTGATAATGTGAAAATATAAGTGAAAGTATTCTGTCACTCACAGTATTTGACTGTGAGCTTGCAAGTGCAATTTGCACGACATAAGTATATATTTGAACTAACTAAATTTGATAAAAAAATATTTAATCTAATAGATCTAATAGTTAAAAAACTTTAAGGTAAATATAAAAAAAATTCTATAATAAAAAAATTTAATCAAATAATTAAAAAACATTAATATTTAATATTATTAAATTTAATAATAATAAAATATTAACCTAATATTAAATATTATTAAATATATTAAAGATAATCTAAAATTAAATATTAAATATATTAAATATTGCCTAATATTAAATATTATTAAATCTAACAATAAAAATTCTAATGTAATAATTATAAAAGATTAATCTACTAATAAAAAAATTAATCTAATAATTCAAAAGATTAATCTACTAATTAATCAACTAATAAAAAATAATCTAATAAAAAAATTAATTTAAAACTTAAAAAACATTAATCTACTTATAAAAAAGATTAGTCTGATAAAAAGATTAATCTATACTTTAAAAATATTAATTTACTAAAAATTGAATCTAATTAAGAACATTAATTTAATATTTTAAAAACTTTCTACTAATTAAAAATTATTACAAATGAGTCTATAGGTAAGCTTTTTAAGTGGATTTACAAATAAGCAAAAAAAATTAACTGTTTGAGGTGCGAGCGAATTTATAATGCAAATTACAACTATAAGTGGGCTTTAGAATTCAAATATTCAACTAAATACTTAAAAATCAATTTAGTACAAGTATGAGTTGCACTCGCATCCCACTCACACCCGTCCAAACGCCCCATTGTACGTACTGCCAAAAAGTCACCCCCTCCTCCATACTCTCTCGTCACACAAAGCGCCAAAGAGAGAGGTGGACACATCTTTTCACAAAGGTTACGGTTACTTCTTGGTGGTGATCACGCGAACGCAAGGAAAGGAAGGGAAACGCAATGATTGTTGTGTTGAGAAACAAATATATATAATAAAAATATAGTGGTCGTCTCCATCACATTAATAGGTGATAAGACCCGGTGTCGGTGATCCTGCGGACCACATTAAAATCACGGGAAACCCTCGGCGCAACGGGATAAGAACGGCTTATGCTAGCAATTAGACTTTCGGTTAAGCTAATTTACGCTTATTTTCTTTCTAGAAGCACCGAGATTCGATTTCACGGAATTCTGGAGGGCACGAGGATGTCGTCATTCTGACTCTCGTTTTTTTTTAATTTTCCACTGGTTAATAAATAAAAAAATAACAACAGATGAAGAAGAGAAGGAGACTTGGAATAAATAATCTCTGCCAAATTTAATTATAAATAAAAAGAGTAAAGTTCGGAAGAATTAAAGGGAAGAAATCTGACCCTTATTCTATTTTTCTTCCCATCTCTCTGGTTTCCCTTCAAGAAACCGCCACTTGAAGACTTGCAGAACTCAGATCAGCACCACCAACATGGTTTAAATTAAACAGTTTAATTAATATCACTGCGATGTCCCAAATAAAGAAATTTTAAAAAATAATACGTACCAGAAGATGCCCCCTTTTCCTTAAAAATCAAATCACTTTTATTTTCGATATTTTATATTGCTATATATCAAAGTTATATGAGTTCCTCTTCTACAAAGTTACACAATCGCTCGCATGATTATGAAAATGACGACATCATCATATTTAACACTCAAAAAAAAAAAATACAAAATACAAAATTTTATGCCTTTTCTCGGAGAACCGAAGCCAGACCGGTCACAACCTTGGTCCCTCTCGGGCGCGACTTCGCCCTCACCGCCGGCAACTGCCACGTCAACTCTTCTCCTTCATCACTTCCCTCAGATTTCTCTTCCTCTTCCTTTTCTCCATCCAAATCAACAGTGAAGATAGTGCCACGTGTCTCCCGCTCGTGCGGTGCGAGCCACTTCGCACGCATGTACTCGGGCTTCCGCCATGGCGGGAAGTGGAGCCCCTTCTTCTTCAGGCTCTGCTTGGCTGCTGCCGAAACGACAGCGACGATTTGCGAGACGCGATCGGCCGTCCCCACGAACATCGACGGCAGAGATTGCAGCAGCGCACGATAGCTCTTGGTGGAGCGGGCAATCTCGAACTCGGATCGGAAGTCCACGTCGATAAGGATCCGATCGGCGCCGATGATCACGTCGATGTACTCGTGCTCGCCTGCCGTGAACGGAAATCAACAGTGAGCATTGAATGAAGAGAAAGAGAGTGGTACAGGATAGGTGTAAGGATATTAGGATGCAATTGAGGTGTAGCTTACCGGCGGGGTAAGATGGGGATATTTCCCAGCGAGATTTGCAGATGGCGGCATCGTAGCCGAGCGTTTGGAGACCATCGGTTAAGATCTTTCTAGATTCTTCTTTGCTCTTCGAGTTTTTGATCTTTTCCAGAATTGATGATGCATCGGCCGCGAGATTTCGCTCTGTAACACTCGCGCACATGACCAGGCCCTATAATTCAAAATCAAAGGAAAGGATTTAAATTCGGGAAAGCTTGGGCGGAAGAATTATTTGGAGCGAATGTTATGTTAAACTTGAGAGGAGTCCAGAAAAAAAAAAAATAGGGAAACGGATCAAAATTGGAAGGAAAATAAAAATTTTAAATTGATCGGGTGATCGGAGCTGAAATTATTGTACCTTGAGGACGTCGCCAGCATATGCGGCGGAGATCATCGGAGAATCGCCGGTGGAGGCCGCTGAATTGGCGAATTCGAGATCGTCGTCGGAGCTATCATCACCATTCCCTTGAAAGCAGTTGCAGCGGTGGTTCCGACCGCACTTCGACGAAGACTTCTCGTTGCTATCCTCCATGAAACTTTGCACCATATTGTCGAGAACGACGGAGCTCGGCTCGAGGTCACCTCCGACGACAACAACGTCCCGTTCTTTGTCCCTGACATCTCCGGCGCCGGCGAGCTTCTCCGACGACGGGATCCGAAGCACGCTCGGGAATTGCCGCTCAAAGAGGCGTTTCAGCCGCGATTTAACCACAGGCTTCGCTTGATCAGTTCTGATCGCGCCGTCGGCGTCGATCGGTTGAATCCTCATCGGAAATGGCATTTTCTCCTCTGATCGTCAACTACACAATACTCCCTCTCAAAAGGTACTACGACTTCATCACTTCACAGATCAATCAAATTCAAAACAAAAAAACCCCAAATCGACGGTCAATTACACACGATCTTAAGCTCCGATCACAAGATCGCTCAAAAATTCAAAAAGCACCCAAAAAGCAAAATACGAAATTTCCTCTATCGTGCCGCTCAACTCTCATCATTCAAACGATCAGAAGATTCTTATACCGCTAGGGTTCACGAGAAAGTAAGGGATAACTTCCGATCGCCATAAAGCGGGAGTGGCTTTCTGCATAGGGTTTCGCGATAAAAGGCTGAGAGGTCCTGCGAGAAAGCGTGGCAGCGAAGAAAGGGAATCCTAAAAGAGAAGCTATTTGGCTCCGCCGGAATGTCCCTTTTTCTCCGGCGAGGGAGCGATCGGAGCGACTGTGTTCTCAGGCTTGGAGTGGAAATGAAAGAAAAGATAGGGGCAGGGATTTTATAGTCGGAGAGTGGAGGCTGAGAGTTGGGGGGAGGTGGTGACGTGGCGTCCCACGTGGACGGATAATCCAAAACCGGATGAGTTTATTCCAGCGCTTGTACATGCACCAAACATTCACCCAGTTGTTCACCCGCTTTTTGATAGCCCAAGTCGTGAAACTGTGGGCCTTGCTTGTGAGACTTTTAGCATCATGCAGGTTATAACTTATGATACAGTATGTGATCTTATAATATCGTAAAGAAAAGTATTTTAATTGCAAGTTTATCTATTGGGAATCAAACATCTGGGCCAGTTATGATTAAGTATCTAGATGAACTCTAATATTTTTAAGAGGGTAGCTTAGTGCTAATATATTATTCTAATATTACTAATTACTGAGATGTAAATTTAATTACATTCATTTGAAGTTTGGTGACCAAAATCTCTGTTCAAAGTCTCCTCCTCTTTTGATTGAAGCTAGTCTTTTTAATGTTCACTTCATGGTCGTTGATGACTTGGAGGTGTGTGTGGTCTTTTTGGGATTGGGGGAGGAGGTCAAGTCAAAAGTAAACGGGGTCCAGTCAAGATAAAATAAGATAGTCAAAGTCATCTTAAATCATTTTAGGTATCTTGGTACGTGTAGAAATTAAAGGGGATAATAATTTTTGAAATGATCTTTTTTTCCTTTTTTTTCAAAATGTTGTACTGTAATGTTTTGAGTCATTGAGGCCTCAGTAATTGACCTAAATCAAGATTAAAACACATGTCTCTCATTATCAGAATCTCTTGAAGATACCAGTAAAGAAAGCCATTCGAGCGACTCCCTGGCAACATCCAAAATATTCGCAAGACCATTTCCTTCTCCTAAGGAATTGATAGCCCCGAGGATATTCATCTTTCGAGATCGGTCATTCTGTCATGAGTAAAACAACCTCCGCAACCAACTCCATTGACTCCCTCCTATATTTGTGGAGTCCATTACGCTGCCAGATCATCCCATGTTTCACACATAGTCTACGACTCCTACATCAATGTAAGCAGTTACAAAAATCAGCAGATATTGCTCCCACAATCAAGGGCAGAATCTCTGGCGTTACAGAAGAATCGCAACATGCAGGTCATATGGTTATTGAATCCCGCATGACTCGCACGGTGAAGAAGAACTCCTGGGGTATATAAGACAATAGAAGATACAATACAAAGTAGACCGAAAAACAGCAGAAATAACCGAGGAAAAAATAGTAATTATTCAACCATTTTTGCTACAGAAACAGAGTATTAACTCTGCTGAGTCTACTGTAATCCTCTGAAAATAGTGAACTCTCCTCCTCTCCCTGATTTTTACCAAATTAGATTTTCACGTAAAACCTGAGTCTTTGTGATTGATTTTTTTGCTCTATCTTAGATTCATGTTACAATTTGAAGTGCAAATAAATTTCTTCTGAGAATTTACCCTTACATTTTTGGTGATTTCATTGAGAGCTGAGTCCTCACACTCAAGGTCTCTCCACCTTCAACCTTCCTCAAATAGCCTCTTCTTGATCAGCGATGGTCTTATGCAAGAAAGTTACAGGTAGCGCAACTTCCAAAGGGAAAGGCCAAGGCGACTGCCGGAGGCACGACCTCCAAGAAAATCAACAATTAACCACTTGCGGAGGGAACCGCCTCCGTCACTTAGCAGGAGCTGTCGACACTCAGCCTCCACAATAGTAAGGAGACTAGTTGTTTCAGATGCTCCGAGAGATGAAGAGCAGATGAAGGAACAGCAACAGAAGTCAGATCGCGAGCGGGAGCAGATGATTCTCGACCGCGATAACATCCTTCGCGAACAAGAAAAGCTGAAGCTACTCAATCAACAGCTTTAGGCTCAAGTCGTCACCCTTCAGAACGAATCCAAACGAGCAGAGGGCCTGATCTCCACGTCCTCGAGGAGCTGATCCAGAATTGGATCGTGGAAGCCAAACTCCCCCAGCACTTGATTCCAATCACCCCCTCCACGACTCCCTGCTTTCCAAGGAAATCCAAAAGTGTGAGCTTCCAAAGAAGTTCTCGACTCCCACCTTCGACTCCACACCGGAGCGAGCGATTCGATCCAACACATCTGCCATTTTCAAGACAAGCTGATGCTTACTCCCGCAATGACCTGGTAAATGTGCCTCACTTTCCCTTTTAATCTAAGGGGCGCAGAATTGAAGTGGTTCCAGTCTCTGTTATTTTGTTCTCTTCACAACTTCTCGGCGGTCATCGAAGCCTTCCTCACACAATATGCTACTCGTCAAGAAGCTAAGAGGAGTATCCATCACCTCCTCTCTGTTAAATGAGGCCAAAAGATAGCCTCAAATCCTAAGTCAATTTCTTCTAGAACCAGCTCATCAAGGTCTCCATTTAGGGTGTGGAAGTATCTGCACTCGCATTCATCAACGGGCTCGCAACGAGTAATTTTCTATGAAATTTATCCACACACTGAAATTAGGAAGATGGGTAAAGAAAATCTCAGAAAAGCCGGCAAAAAACACACACATTTATGTGGAAAACCCGAAAGGGAAAAACCACACACACAGAGAGATTCCATTATAATAATGGCGATAATAATGGGATTCTCTGGTATGTTAGGGTTTTTGGGCTTAATTCGTTGTCCCCTTCCACGTTGGAAGAGATCTACTATTTATATAGGTATTGTTTGTTAGATAAGGCTGCTGAGTCCAGCTTTGTTTAAACATTTACCCCCTTATCTTAGAAGCGATTAGAACATCATGTTTTGAATTAGTTAAGCTATCTTTATCTGGTTGTCTACGTCCAACTGTAGATGTGGTTGATCTGTTCTCTAGTTGTAACTGTCAAGTTCAAATGGAGATTTGGCTTAGAGATAGGGATACTTGTAACTGATTATATCTCTTTCTTTTAACCACCTGAACTGCTCGGAGTTTGAATTGAACAGGGACTCCCGATCAGAGGTTCTGGAAGTGATCACGTATCGCGCGTCTGTTTGGTGCTAGAAGGACATGACATGATCTCTAGGAGGTCGAAAACTGACCACTATAGATGCCCCCTTCTCTTTGGAGGAGGTCGAGAACTCTCCCTCGGGGGTTATATGAAATACACGTAGAGGGGGGTGAATAGGTGTACAAGCTAAGCGGAATTAAAACTCAATTGCAACACACTATATGTAACCAAAGAGTGAAGCTGAATTTTCGTGAAGGGCTCTAGACTATCTCCTCGAGATTCCTTTAAATTAAGAGTTGAGGTGCTATATGAAGCTCTCTTGGTTCAACACATATATGGCACACACAAAGTATATCTAGTAAATGAATATGTGCAATATAAAGCAATGCAAGATATAAGAGAGATAGAGTTTAGAGATAGTGGATCAAACTCAAACACCAAGATATGTTTTGAGGTTCGAGTCACTGCTCTACGTCCCCGCCTTCATACAGAAGGATTTCCACTACGTCCACACAGGACCTCCCACAAAGGGAACCTCCACTGAGCAATTTGCAATTACAAACTTGGAGTATACAACTCCTCTCTCCAACACAACCACCTCTACACAAGAGGTAAGGCACAAAGTCAAAACACAATCACCTCTACTTAAGAGGGACAGATACAAAGTCAAACCACAATCACCTCTATACTAAAGGGATAGGCACAAAGCTAAAACTCAATCACCTCTACACAAAGAGGGATAGGTATAAAGCCAAACCACAATCACCTCTACACTAGAGGGATGAACACAAACTCAAAGCAAAGATGAGATTACAAACTTGGCGATCACAATAGATCACAAACAACTCTTGGTAATTAGAATAGACCACAAACAATATTCCTCACAAAAATATGATCCTATAGATAGGATTAGATATGATAGCTCTAGTGTGAGAAAACAAGGTGTTTGGAAAACAAAATCACAAAGAAAAATACTTGAAAAAAAATACTAGAATGAAATAGAAATAAAGATCAAAACCAATTTTCCAATGACTCTCTTTTTCTTTGATTTTTCAATCCTTGAAAATAAAATAAAAGATAGAGATTTGAAGCATAAAAACTCTTTTGAAGCTCTTTAGAAAATGGGCAAGATGGCACTAGAAAACTGGTTATAATCCTCTTCTCAAATCTTTTTCAAAACAGCCCCCAAAACCCCTTTTATAGGGCTAGGAGAAAACTAGCCATTGCAGCCAGTAAATGTCATTTTTGACCTTCCGATCGACCGGCCGGTCAACCGTTCAACGGTCAAATTTCTGACCGTTGGGCCTCCGGTCAACCGGGCCAAGTCTGTCGGTCGACCGGCACTACCCGAGAGCTGGGTAGTTACAGTTGGTCGACCGTCCGGTCGACCGGCCCTCTAGGCTGGTCCTTGTGCACGTCCTCCTACACATCGATCGACCAATCCGGTCGACCGCCAGCAGATCTGGCTGGGAAAATAGGTTATGAACTTAGTTTATTGAACACTTATAAAATCCCATAAATTCTCATAAATTTCACAAAAATAGGTTCTTGTTAGAAATTTGAAGAATAAATATGTGTGACCAAAAATCAACACATGTTACAAACTATTTGAACTATTTTTGTGATATAGAAATTAAGATTAAACCTAAAATCAGTATTTTTCCGAAAACCAAACTTTGAAACGGAAATCCGAATTTTTTTCAAACTTGTATAAATACAAAAATAAGATATTTAAACTCTTTTTGAAACATGTTGTGTATGGATAGAACCTAATACACATGTAAATTATATATCTATGTTTTTGACAAAAAATCTAAATAGGTTTTGTTAATTACAAAACTTTAAACACATGAATAGGATCATCAAAATAATTTTTTTCTAAATATATGAAGCATATGTTGGCCAAAGGCCCATCACTCTAGTTTTGATGATGATTAACTCATGTAATTATAGTACTAATGATCTTGTGTTTATTTAGTCTCAGATATTTGATCAAGATCTTAGTAGGTGTTTAGCTTCAATAAAGGATTCAAAGTCAAGTTTTGAAGCTAGCGCGTGTTGATTCAAGAGCTAAGATTGCATCAAGTACTCAATAGGAGTCTAACTTTTTAGATCAAGGTTTGGACCAAGTCAAGGAGGAGAAGAAGATTTTCAAGAGAAGATTTTCAAGAAGACTTGTGTCATGTTTGTAAGTGTTAAGATTTATTTTTAGATAAAATGTACAAGATAAATTAGTTGTGGATTGCTCAAACTTATACACACACACACACACACAAATTTATACGTGTTTTCATAAAATAGTTTTGATTTTAGAAAATATCGTTTTTGTTTTGAGCTTCAAAGTATATATCTTTATATTTCATGAATAGAGTTCATCAAAATGAGTTTATATGGTTTATTTGTGTTTTGGATTTCATCCATACACATTGTGGATTCAAATGTTTAGAAGAACTTATTTGGTGTTTCTATATCATATGTTTAAGTATTGTATTTATCAAAACTTATTTTAGAACTTATTGCCAAAAACATAGATATTTCATTTTATTTGTGTACTGGATCATATCCATACACACTAAGCTTCAAAAGTGTTTAAAATATCTTATTTTTGTATTTGGAGAAGTTTTAGAAAAAAATATTTTTCAAATTGTAGATTGAATTTGAAAAATAAGGATTTTTGTTTGAGGCAAAATTTCTATATCACAAAAATGGTTCAATATGTTTGTAATATATATTGATTTTTTATCACACATGTTTGTACATCAAAGTATTACAATGAACTTATTTTTGTTGATTTTATGAGAATTTATAAGAATTTATTAAACCAAGATTCTATCTCAGAAATTTCAGATCAGGACTTCTGCCGGTCGACCGGATGGTCGACCGAGACAGAAGTCGGTGGACAGGGCAGTGGATCGATGTGCATAGAAACGTGCACGACCATTTGGCTTGATGGCCGATCGACCGGGCGGTCGACCGCTATGGCCTTGGTCGACCGACCGGTCGACCGTCCAAAGTGCTTTGCTCTCTGGATTTGGGCTTGGTCGACCGGCAGGTCAAAACCAAGGGGACGGTCGACCGGAAATCCCAATGGTCAGAAATTTGACCATTGGCCAGTCGACCTGTCGGTCGACCGACAGGTCATTCTGACCTGATATTTGACCCCAACGCCTAGTTTTTGGGAGTCTATTTAAGGGGGCTGTTTTGGGCTGTTTTCCTAAAAGATTTGAGAGGGTTTCAAAGTCTGTTTTTCCATCTCTCTTAGAGGTTTTCTCCATTTGTTTTAGGGCAAATATTTTTGTTGGCCCAAAGGCCCATCACTCTAGTTTTGATGATGATCAACTCATGTAGTTATAGTACTAATGATCTTGTGTTTAATTAGTGATAGATTTATGATCAAGATCTTAGTAGGTGTATAGCTTCAATAAAGGATTTGAAGTCAAGTTTTGGAGCTAGCACGGTTTGATCCAAGAGCCATTGGATCGTGTTTGGACCAAGTCAAGAAGATGAGAAGGCTTCAAGTGAAGACTTCATGAAGATGAAGACTTGAGTCTAGGTTTGTTTTTAGAAGATTTTATTTTTTAGATAAAATGTAAAGGATAGAATAGTTGGTGGATTGCTCAAGTACATATACACACACACTCTTGATAGTTTTGTTTTACAAAAGATTTTCTTTTAGAAAACTACATGCTTGGTTTTTGGTATTCAAGTTTATATGTTTTATCCAAAACTATGTTTAGTGCATAATGTCAAAAACATAGATATTTCACCATGTTTGTGTAGTGGGTCATATCCATACACTCTATGCTTCAAATGAGTTTAAATATCTTGTTTTTGTATTTGGAGAAGTTTTGGAAAATAAGTTTTAGAAAAATCAAGTTTTGGAAAATACTGTTTTTCATTTGAGCCAATATTTCCAACTTATAAAAATAGTCCAAATCATTTGTAACATGCCTTGATTTTGTGCAAGCATGTTTGTTTATCAAAGTATATTGGTAAAACTATTTTTTAGATTTTCTATGTTTTTATGGGATTTTACTTCAACCAAAAAGACCAAGTTTTTAATCCCTTAACTTTGTTTCCTGGCTTCATCCGGTCGACCGGGACGGTCGACCGCAGCTTGAAGTCGGCCGACCGTCACGGTCGACCGACGTGCACAGACGTGCACGCCAGTTCTGGCAGGAGGGCCGGTCGATCGACCCGGTCGACCGTCCAGAGAGCTCTGTTCTCTGGAAAGGCCCCGGTCGACCGACCGGTCGACCGGACAAAGAGGCTTGCTCTCTGTATCCTGGCCTCGGTCGACCGACCGGTCGACCGATGGCACAACGGTCTGAAATATGACCGTTGGCTGGTCGACCGGACGGTCGACCGACAGTTCTGTCAGGCCTCCAATGGCTAGTTTTTGGAGCCCTATAAATTGGGCCATTTGGGGGCTGTTTTGCACAAGATTTTCAAGTAGATTTTTCGTCAGTTTTTCCAACTCTTTTAAGAGGTTTTCTCCACTTGTTTTAGAGCAAATATTTCCAATCAAAAGGAGAGTTTATCAAGAGTGTTTAAAAGAGAATTTTCTTGAGTTTTCCTCCACCATTCTCATCCTTGTTTTCTCACACAAACACTTGAGCAACCCATTGATTATTCATCTTATAGGAGTGTTGTAGTGAGAGTTTTATTGGTGATCAAAGTGTTTAGATCACCAAGAGATCTTTTCTTGTTTCTTTGAGGAGGCGGATGAGTGCGTTCGCGGTTGTTTCGAGTTCGTGTGTGAACTCTTTGTTTGAGGTGCGGCCTCGGCGAGCTTGTGGGGCTTGCGGTGTGTACGGGACTAGGGAGTCCGAGAGCTTGTAGGTGTTGCGGCACCGAGTGATCCGGTGGGATTGATTATAGTGAAAATCCTTCGTGTGTCGAAGGCGGGGATGTAGAGCAAGTGTGCTCGAACCTCGAAACAAATCCCTTGTGTTTGCGATTGCTCACTCTCTCTCTCTTTGTCTCTTTGTTTATATCTTGCATACTTATCTTGTCTTTATCTTTATATGCATGATATACATTTGTGCTTAATTGATATACATGCTTGGGTTTATTTGCTAACACTTGTATTCAACCAAGAGAGCCAACGCGGCACCTCAACCCTTATCTAGGGGAATCTAGAGGAGTTAGTCCAGAGCCCTTCACGGGGAATTCGGCTACACTCTTGTGTTATACGTGGTGTTTAGTTTAAATAGTTTATTTAGGTCATAATAGTTTTTACTTCCGCATTATTTGGCATTGAGTGACCATTAGATTAGCCATCACCTATTCACCCCCCCTCTAGGTGATCCTATAATTGGTATCAGAGCCAAGTGCTCTGAATTTGGGTCTTACAGCCTAGAGTTAAAGATCCTCATTTTTAGGCTAATCATAATATTTGTACACACACCATGGATTTCATATCACCACCCATGTTTGACATTCTTAACATCCAAATTTGGAAGGTTAAGATGTCTATGTACCTCAAAGCCCTAGGCATACATGTTTATCTTGCTACCACTAAAGATTCATATGTTAATAGCAAGAATATTGAGGCAAATGCAAAAGCCCTAAATGCTTTAAAGTCTACCCTAAATGATGATTATTTATATAGGGTTGCTAATGTTGATTCGGCTTTTGTAGCTTGGAACATCATCACCTCCCTTGGCGAAAAGGATCTATATTATGCCGGGAGCGATTCGGATGTTGGAAGTGACATCTCCAACAAGTGCTATATGGTCCAAGGGGATAACCCCCTTGAGGTAACTACTGAATCCGAGGTAGAAGATGATAACATGTCATATGATGAGCTTAGCACTTTTTGTCAACTCCTTCTTGAGAAATATGACATGATTAAGAAAGAAAATAAAATTTGAAAAAGAAATTTGATTGCATGCATAAGGAAAATGATTCTTTTAAAAATAATATTGCATGTTTAGAAAAAGAAAATGAAGTTTTAGAAAATGAGAATGTTTCCTTAATGTCCAAATTAAATGATCTTTGTGAAGGAAACACTTGTTTGAAAAATAAAATTGTTTTGGTGGAAAAACAAAAGGAAGTTGCTTTTCAAGAAAACAACTCTTTGAAAAGAAAAATTTTTGAAAAAGAAAAAGAAGTTGTTTCTAAAAAGAACAAGAAAAATAGTTTTATATCTCATCATGCTTTACATACCACCACAAATGAGATAAATGTTTTGAAAAATAAAATGGATTGTTTGAGCTCTACTTTGAGCACATGTGCATTTAACCACACTAGATTGGAGTCTATGTTTTTAAAGAAACAAGCTCCACATTCTCATGCACATCATCATGCATATACTTATGTTGCACGCCACGATCATACACATACACATAAGCATCCTAAGGTGTACAAATGTACACATTGTGGCCGCAAAGGCCATTTAGCAAAATTTTATTTTGATAGATTACATCATATTAATTTTGCTAAAAATAAAAATGTTTGGGGCCTTACAATCCTAACCCCCAAAGACCCAAAAGAAAATGGGTACCAAAACCCCCTCCTTGTGTTTTTGATGTAGGTGAGGGCTCTCACAAAACGTGAGAGGGATGGTGCCTTGATGGTGGATGCACATGGACTCGATGGACACATATTTTTGATGCATCGCTATCAAGGAGTTTTGGTGGGACAACCACTATGTTTGGAGATTTGGAGTATAGTTCTTATGGTTTGGTAACTATCTCTAAACTCCTAGTTTATTTATTTACATGCTTGTTCATATATCATATTTTTAGCATGTTCATTTGTTTTATGTGCTTCATGTGGTAAACTAGTTTAAATGTAGTTTTTATCAAAACTTGTATTTATACATGTACAAATAGTGAGAACAAATTGGTTCATATATGTTTGCACTTCATGCTCATTTGTACCCACTATATGCACATATATAGGCTAGTTTTGATGATTCTTTCATTTATACTTGTGTTGCCTATTTTCATGGTTTACTTCATGTATATGTAATTTTATTCAAATCTAATAAATATACATGTATACCCGTGAGTCTCTTGCCTTCATGCAAATACCTTTAATAGACTCTTTTATGTTTGGGATATGTATGCATATTGTTAGATTTAGATAAATCATACATATACCTAGAAGTTTGTTTTATTTTAATGAAAAATAAATCTTCATGTTTTGTTTGATAAAATAAAATGAATAATTTGTTTTGATCATTTTGAGCATTATTGTTTATTTTCATGAAAATGCTAAACACATGATTCTTGTACACTCACACTTTATTTGTTATATTCATGACTTTGTTTCATGATTATTTTATGAGCCTTATCGTCTTGAGTGTCAACTCTTGTGTATTTGGTATGATTTGTGAAAAACATATGATTTGGTTTCATATTTTTGAAGGATCTTTAACTAGTTTTTCAAAAAAAAAATTAATTTAACTAGTTATTTATTCTTCAATGTTTTATGAGTTATACACATGATCCTATTATTGTTTCAATTGGTATCATTGAATCATTTTAATTGGTATCAATTTGACTCTATTTTTGTATACACTCATATTTTGTTTTCTTATATATGTATGTATCAATTTCAATTGGTATACTCATTTTTCATACATATATATGAGTTGTTTTGTGCTTGAGTTAAAATTGTTTTACATGTTTAAAGCACAAAGTTGTTTATGATAAGAAAATAAAAATTTTAAGAAAAAATTCTCAAGATTTGTTTTATTGAGAAAATTCAAAATTTTGTTTTATAAGAAAAATCAAAATATTTTTAAGTTGTATTGCCTATATGCAAGGAGAGTTTAACATCTCTTCTACATATAAATTCATGTTGAGTGTATTATATATTGAGGAGCTTGACAACTTTTCTTTATGTGGTACACGTGTGTAGGGGGAGCTTCACATCTCCTCTTATGCATTACATAATATGTGTTACGTGAATTGGGGCTTGTCATCCCTTCTTCATGTAATGCATATGCGTAGGGAAGCTAACTTAACGTCTTCCTCTTCATGAATGTATATTGCATATAATCCTTATTGATTGATTTATGTTTACCCCTTCATTGGTTTCTTGTTTCGGACAAAAAGGGGGAGAAAAAAATTTATTTGATTTTGTTTTTTTACTTTAACCCCTTTGTTGATGATTGGCAAAAAGGGGAGAAGTATTTGAGATATATGCATGTTTTCTTACTTAAGGGGGAGAAGTATTTGTTTTCCTTGCTTAAGGGGGAGTAGTTTTTTTGTTTATGCATATATGTTTTATTTTGCAAATAGGAGAAAAAAAATTTGATTTGTTTTATGCTTGATTGGCATGTTTATCTCCTAGATTTGCATACTTGTTTATGAGCATTCATTGCATATTTATTATTTATTTGTGATGCATGAATTAAGGGGGAGCTTCTTTGGAGCTTTACTTTAATCCATGCATATATAACTTCATGAGTTTTGTCATCATCAAAAAGGGGGAGATTGTTGGCCCAAAGGCCCATCACTCTAGTTTTGATGATGATCAACTCATGTAGTTATAGTACTAATGATCTTGTGTTTAATTAGTGACAGATTTATGATCAAGATCTTAGTAGGTGCATAGCTTCAACAAAGGATTTGAAGTCAAGTTTTGGAGCTAGCACGGTTTGATCCAAGAGCCATTGGATCGTGTTTGGACCAAGTCAAGAAGATGAGAAGGCTTCAAGTGAAGACTTCAAGAAGATGAAGACTTGAGTCTAGCTTTGTTTTTAGAAGATTTTGTTTTTTAGATAAAATGTAAAGGATAGAATAGTTGGTGGATTGCTCAAGTACATATACACACACACTCTTGATAGTTTTGTTTTTACAAAAGATTTTCTTTTAGAAAAATACATGCTTGATTTTTGGTATTCAAGTTTATATGTTTTATCCAAAATCATGTTTAGTGCATAATGTCAAAAACATAGATATTTCACCATGTTTGTGTAGTGGAACATATCCATACACTCTATGCTTCAAATGAGTTTAAATATCTTGTTTTTTGTTGGAGAAGTTTTGGAAAACAAGTTTTAGAAAAATCAAGTTTTGGAAAATACTGTTTTTCATTTGAGCCAATATTTCCAACTTACAAAAATAGTCCAAATCATTTGTAACATGCCTTGATTTTGTGCAAGCATGTTTGTTTATCAAAGTATATTTGTAAAACTATTTTTTAGATTTTCTATGTTTTTATGGGATTTTACTTCAACCAAAAAGACCAAGTTTTTAATCCCTTAACTTTGTTTCCTGGCTTCATCCGGTCGACCGGGACGGTCGACCGCAGCTTGAAGTCGGCCGGCCGTCACGGTCGACCGACGTGTACAGACGTGCACGCCAGTTCTGGCAGGAGGGCGGTCGATCGACCCGGTCGACTGTCCAGAGAGCTCTGCTCTCTGGAAAGGCCCCGGTCGACCGACCGATCGACCGGACAGAGAGGCTTGCTCTCTGTATTCTGGCCTCGGTCGACCGATGGCACAACGGTCTGAAATATGACCGTTAGCCGGTTGACCGGACGGTCGACCGACAGTTCTGTCAGGCCTCCAATGGCTAGTTTTTGGAGCCCTATAAATTGGGCCATTTGGGGGCTGTTTTGCACAAGATTTTTAAGTGGATTTTTCACCAGTTTTTCAACTCTTTTAAGAGGTTTTCTCCACTTGTTTTAGAGCAAATATTTCCAATCAAAAGGAGAGTTTATCAAGAGTGTTTAAAAGAGAATTTTCTTGAGTTTTCCTCCACCATTCTCATCCTTGTTTTCTCACACAAACACTTAAGCAACCCATTGATTATTCATCTTATAGGAGTGTTTTAGTGAGAGTTTTTATTGGTGATCAAAGTGTTTAGATCACCAAGAGATCTTTTCTTGTTTCTTTGAGGAGGCTGACGAGTGCGTTCGCGGTTGTTTTGAGTTCGTGTGTGAACTCTTTGTTTGAGGTGCGGCCTCGGCGAGCTCGTGGGGCTTGCGGTGTGTACGAGACTAGGGAGTCCGAGAGTTTGTAGGTGTTGTGGCACCGAGTGATCCGGTGGGATCGATTATAGTGAAAATCCTTCGTGTGTCGAAGGCGGGGATGTAGAGTAAGTGTGCTCGAACCTCGAAACAAATCCCTTGTGTTTGCGATTGCTCACTCTCTCTCTCTTTGTCTCTTTGTTTATATCTTGCATACTTATCCTCTCTTTATCTTTATATGCATGATATACATTTGTGCTTAATTGATATACATGCTTGGGTTTTTTTGCTAACGCTTGTATTCAACTAAGAGAGCCAACGCGGCACCTCAACCCTTATCTAGGGGAATCTAGAGGAGTTAGTCCAGAGCCCTTCACGGGAATTCGGCTACACTCTTGTGTTATACGTGGTGTTTAGTTTAAATAGTTTGTTTAGGTCATAATAGTTTTTTACTTCCGCATTATTTGGCATTGAGTGACCATTAGATTAGCCATCACCTATTCACCCCCCCTCTAGGTGATCCTATAATTTTCATATCAGAAGGAGAGTTTTTTAAGAGTGTTTTCAAAAGAGATTTCTTGAGCTTTTCACCACAAGTCTATCTTATTTTTCTTGCACCAACTTGAGCTTTTCGTTGCTATATCGATCCTCTAGGGATCTTTGTTATGAGAGTTATTTTGTGATCAAGAGAAGTGATTACAAGTTTACATCTTTATATTGTTAGAAGTTGTAGAGGTTGTGGCCTCGGTGAAGAGTATTTTGTGGTGATCAAGTGAAGTGATCACCAAGTGTTCCGACATGTGGTTGGAGGCGTTGTAAGAGGTGCGGCCTCGGCAGGCTAGTGTGCTTGCATGTGTTGTTCTTGTAGGAACAAGTGAGAGACTTGCGGGTTCGGAGTTCTAGTGTGAACTCGTTATAGGTGTTGCGGCACCGAGTGATCCAATGGGAGTGGGATCGATTCTAGTGAAAATCCTTCATAGTGTTGAAGGCGGGGACGTAGAGCAAGGGTGCTCGAACCTCGAAATAATTCTCCCGTGTTTGGATTGCTCTCTCTCACTTATGTTTACATATCTTGCATGCTTATATTGTTTATCTCTTTATATGCTTGATATATATTGTGCTCAATTGATATATGTTTGGGATTGTTTGCTCACACTTGTATTCAACCAAGAGAGCCATATTGGCACCTCAACTCTTAATCTAGAGGAATCCTAGGGAGATAGTTCAGAGCCCTTTATTGGGAATTCAGCTACACTCTTGTGTTATAACTTGTGTGTTAGCTTAATAGCTTTAGTTTACATAAATTGTTTTTAATTTTGCATCATTCATCATTAGATTAGCTTGTACACCTATTCACCCTCCCTCTAGGTATATTTTCAATTGGTATCTGAGCTTGATGCTCTTGATTTGGGTCAACAACCTTGAGTTAAAGATCCTCATTTTAGCTTATCACAATATTTGCACACACATATATGGATTTCATGACACCTCCCATGTTTGATATTCTTAACTTCCAAATTTGGAAAGTTAAGATGTCAATATACCTCAAATCCCTAAGAATTCATGTTTATTTTGCCACTGATTCATATTGTTTAAATGAAAAAAATCTTGAGGCTAATGCAAAAGCCATCCATGCATTAAAATCTACCCTAAATGATGAATATTTATCTAGGGTTGCTAACTTTGATTCGGCTTTTATAGTATGGAACGCTCTAATCTCCCTTGGTGAACAAAAGCAATACTATATGGGGAGTAACTCGGATGATGGAAGTGATACTTCCAACATATGCTACATGGTTCAAGGGGATGACCCCCTTAAGGTAAATTCTGAATTCGAGTTAGAAGAAGATATTGACATGCCTTATGATGAGCTTGCATCTTTTTGTCAAAAACTTCTTGAAAAATATGAATTGTTGAAGAAAGAAAAAGATTCTTTAAAAATAACTTTGAATGTGTTTCAAAAGAAAATAATTTTTGAAAAAGGAGAATATTTCCTTGTCTTCAAAATTAAATGACATTTGTGAAGGAAATAATTCTTTGAAAAATAAAATTATTTTGGTGAAAAAATAAAAAGAGATTATTTTAGAAGAAAATAACTCTTTGAAAAGAAAAATTATTTTAAAAGAAAAAGAAAACAATTCTAAAAAGAAAAGGATAGTTGATTCTCATTCTTGTCATAATGTTGCATCCTCTTTAGATAAAAATGAGATTCATGTTTTGAAAAAGAGAATTGATTGTTTGAGCTCAAATCTGAGTGATTATGCATTTAAACATAAGGATTGGAATCTATGTTTCGCAAGAAATAAATTCCACACATGCATGCACATCCTATACGACAAACACCTCATGTACACCATGATCACATCCATTGTCATACGTATGTTAGAGTGTACACATGTACACATTGTGGCCGCAAAAGCCATCTTGCAAGATTTTACTTTGATAGATTAAATTCTATAAATTTGCAAATGATAATGTTTGGGTTCTTTATAATACTAACCCCCGTGGATCCAAAAAGAAACGGGTACAAAAATCCCTACCTCTTATGCTTGATGTAGGTGTGGGCTCTCACATGACGTGAGAGGTATAGTGCCTTGGTGGTGGATGCATAAGCTTGATGGACATTACATTGGATGCATCACCTTCAAGATTGAATGGTGGGAGGACCACCATGGTTTGGAGATATAGATAATAGTTCATATAGTTTGGTAACTATCTCTAACTTCCATTTAATTTACATGCTTTTACGTTTGATAATTTTAGCATGTTTTGGTTCTATACTCATTATGATCATGTTTTGTACTTCATGTGGTGATTACTTGTTTAGATATAGTATCCATTAAAACTTGTATTTATACTTATACAAGTAGTGAGTTACACTTGATTATTATATGTTTGTACATCATTGCTCATTTGTACTCATTACATGTACATGTATAACCTAGTTTTGATGATTCTTTCATTTATACTTGTCTTCCCTAGTTTTTGTACATGTTTTGCTTCATGTATATGATATTTTTGTTTAAATCTAATAAATATACATGTATACCTTTGAGTCATTTGCCTTCATGCAAATTCTATTATGGACTTGTTTGTATTTGGGATATATATGTATATTTTTAGTTTTAATAGAACATACATATACCTTGAAGTTTTTTTAAATTTGATGAAAAATAAATTTTGATGATTTTCATATGTTTTGGTATTTTTGAGATTTATTACTTATATTCAAGAATATACTATTTACATGATTCTTGTGCACTCACATTATTTTTGTTTTCTCATAAGTTTATTTTTATGAGCTTTATATGAGCCTTATAGATCTTGAGTGATAATTTTTATATACTTATAGCAATATTTCATGACATATATATGATTTGATCTCATTTTTTAAGGATCTTTAACTAGTTTTTCAAAAATTACTTTAAACTAGTTATTTATTCTTCATTTGATAGTGTTTTCAATCTATAATTATTTTCAAATCTTATTTTTGAAAACTTCTACCTTTCAAGGGCAGTTGGATGGGTGACCATGCCCTGTATACTCTTAATGAATATCCTTTAAACTTGTGCATGAATAGGGTGGTAGGTATGAGTTATACATTTAATCTTCAAGAAATTTTATGTTTGTATACTCATACTTGTTTCTTATATATGTATGCTTCAAAATTCAATTAGTATCAATTTCAATTGGTATTTCTAATTTCATACATATATATGATTTGATTGTGCTTATTTTACAATAAATTTACATTCTTAAAGCATAAATTATGTTATGGTAAGCTTGAGTTTATTTCAATTGTTAATTGGTATCTATACAAGCTTATACATTGATTTCAATTGGTACTTCAATTGGTATTTATTTGATATCAAAAATAACTTTATGTTTCACCTTCAATTGCTATGAAAAATCTACTATTGGTATCTTAAATTTTTTTTTCAAGCGGTACCAACTTTTATTTTTGTCAACTACTATTTGATTTCATTGGTATCAAAATTTGTTTTGTTGACTTATGAAATTTCAAACTTTTGTTTTAAATATTATCAAAAATTTTGTTTCAAAATTTGTTGATATATATATATATATATATATATATATTGCCTATATGTAAGGGGAGCTTAACATCTCTTCTATATATAGATTCATGTTGAGTGTATCTCACATTGAGGAGCTTGACCTCTCTTCTTTACGTGATTCACGTGTGTAGGGGGAGCTTAACATCTCCGCTTATACATTATATATTATCCTTTATGTGGGTTAGGGTCTACTCATCCCTTCTTCATGTAATGCATGTATGCAGGGGGAGCTAACTTTACATCTCTCTTCTTCATGAATGTATATCACATACACATCTTTATTGTTTGTTTGTCCTCGCCTCTTTGTTGATGGATTGACAAAAAAGGGGAGAAGAAATGCATGTTTATATTTCTATTTATGCATATATGTTTGTTTAGTTTATGAGCCTTTTATTGAATATCTTTATTATTTATTACTATGCATGAGTTAAGGGGGAGCTTCTATGAAGCTTAACTTTAATTCATGCATATATAACTCCATGAGTTTTTTCATCATCAAAAAAGGGGAGATTGTTGGCCTAAAGGCCCATCACTCTAGTTTTGGTGATGATTAACTCATGTAGTTATAGTATTAATGATCTTGTGTTTATTTAATCTCAGATATTTGATCAAGATCTTAGTAAGTGTTTAGCTTCAACAAAGGATTCGAAGTCAAGTTTTGAAGATAACACGTATTGATTCAAGAGCTCGCGCATCAAGATTACATCAAGTACTCAAGAGGAGTCTAGCTCTTTGGATCAAGTTTTAGACTAAGTCAAGAAGGAGAAGAAGATTTTCAAGAAGACTTGTGTCATGTATGTAAGTGTTAAGATTTATTTTTAGATAAAATGTAAAGGATAGATTAGTTATGGATTGCTCAAGCTCATACACACATATACACAAAATTTATATGTGTTTTCATAAAACAGTTTTGATTTTAGAAAATACCGTTTTTGTTTTAAGCTTCAAAGTATATATCTTTATATTTCATGAATAGAGTTCATCGAAATAATTTTATATGGTTTAAGTGTTTTGGATTTTATCTATACACATTGTGGATTCAAATGTTTAGAAAACTTATTTGGTGTTTCTATATCATATGTTTAAGTTTTGTATTTATCAAAACTTATTTTAGAGCTTATTGTCAAAAACATAGATATTTTATCTTATATGTGTATTGGATCATATCCATACACTCTAAACTTCAAAAGTGTTTAAAATGTCTTATTTTTGTATTTGGAGAAGTTTTGAAAAAATTGTTTTTCAAATTGAAGATTGATTTTAGAAAAATACAGATTTTTATTTAAGGTAAAATTTCTATATCACAAAAATGATTCAATATGTTTGTAATATGTGTTGATTTTTGATCACACATGTTTGTACATCAAAGTATTTCAATGAACTTGTTTTTGTTGCTTTTATGTGATTTTATGGGAATTTATAAGAATTTATTAAACTAAGATTTTATTCCAGAAATTTCAGACCAGGCCTTCTGCCAGTCGACCGGACGATCGACCGGGATAGAAGTCGGTCGACAGGGAAGTCGACCGATGTGCACAGAAATGTGCACGGCCATTTGGCTTGAGGGCCGGTCGACCGGACGATCGACCGCTATGGCCCCGGTCGATCGCCCGGTCGACCGACCGGTTAACCGTCCTTTGCTCTCTGGATCTGGTCTCAATCGACCGGGCGGTCGACCGGCAGGTCAAAGCCCAGGGGACGGTCGACCGGGCGGTCGATCGGCAGCCCCAACGGTCGAAAATTTGACCGTTGGCCGGTCGATTGGCCGGTCGACCGACAGGTCATTCTGACCTGATGTTTGACCCTAATGGCTAGTTTTTGGGAGTCTATTTAAGGGGGATATTTTGGGCTGTTTTCTAAAAAGATTATTAGAGGGTTTCAAAGCCAGTTTTTTTCATCTCTTTTAGAGGTTTTCTCCACTTATTTTAGGGAAAATATTTCTATATCAAAAGGAGAGTTTTTCAAGAGTGTTTTCAAAAGAGATTTCTTGAGCTTTTCACTACAACTCTATCTTATTTTTCTCACACTAACTTGAGCTTTTCATTGCTATATCAATCCTGTAAGGATCTTTGTTGTGAGAGTTATTTTTGTGATCAAGAGAAGTGATCACAAGTTTACATCCTTGTATTGTGAGGAGTTGTAGAGGTTGTGGCCTCAGTGAAGAGTATTTTCTGGTGATCAAGTGAAGTGATCACCAAGTGTTCCGACGTGTAGTTAGAGGAGTTGTAAGAGGTGCGGCCTCGACAAGCTAGTGTGCTTACGTGTGTTGTTCTTGCGGGAACAAGTGAGGGACTTGCGGGTCCGGAGTTCTTGAGTGAACTCATTGTAGGTGTTGCGGCCGAGTGATCTAGTGAGATCGATTCTAGTGGAAATCCTTCATAGCATTGAAGGCTGGGACGAAGAGCAAGGGTGCTCGAACCTCGAAATAATTCTCCTGTGTTTGTAATTGCTTTCTCTCACTTCTGTTTACATATCTTGCATGCTTATATTGTTTATCTCTTTATATGCTTGATATATATTGTGCTCAATTGATATATGCTTGGGATTGTTTGCTCACACTTGTATTCAATCAAGCGAGCCATATTGGCACCTCAACTCTTAATCTAGAGGAATCCTAAGGAGACAGTCCAGAGCCCTTCACCGACAATTTTGTAGGATTACCTAGAGGGGAGGTGAATAGGTGATGGCTAATCTAATGGTCACTTAATGCCAAATAATGCGGAAGTAAAAACTATTATGACCTAAACAAACTATTTAAACTAAACACCACGTATAACACAAGAGTGTAGCCGAATTCCCCGTGAAGGGCTCTGGACTAACTCCTCTAGATTCCCCTAGATAAGGGTTGAGGTGCCGCGTTGGCTCTCTTGGTTAAATACAAGTGTTAGCAAACAAACCCAAGCATGTATATCAATTAAGCACAAATGTATATCATGCATATAAAGATAAAGATAAGATAAGTATGCAAGATATAAACAAAGAGACAAGAGAGAGAGAGAGTGAGCAATCGCAAACACGAGGGATTTGTTTCGAGGTTCGAGCACACTTGCTCTACATCCCCGCCTTCGACACACGAAGGATTTCCACTAAAATCGATCCCACCGGATCACTCGGTGCCGCAACACCTACAACTCTCAGACTCCCTAGTCTGTACACACCGCAAGCCCACCGACTCGCCGAGGCCGCACCTCAAACAAAGAGTTCACACACGAACTCGAAACAACCGCGAACGCACTCGTCCGCCTCCTCAAGAAACAAGAAAAGATCTCTTGGTGATCTAAACACTTGATCACCAATAAACACTCTCACTACAACACTCATATAGGATGAATAGTAATGGATAGCTTAGTGTATGTGTGAGAAAAACAAGGATGAGAATGGTGGAGGAAAACTCAAGAAATCTCTTTTAAAACACTCTTGGTAAACTCTCTTTTAATTGGAAGTATTGGCTCTAAATTTTGTGGAGAAAAACCTCTTAAATAAGTAGGAAAAACTGGCTCTAAAAGTCTCCAAAAATCTTAATCAAAACAGCCCCCAAATGGCCCAATTTATAGGGCTCCAAAAATTAGCCGTTGGAGGCCTGACAGAACTGTCGGTCGACCGCCCGGTCGACCGGCCAACGGTCATATTTCAGACCGTTGTGCCATAGGTCGACCGGTCGGTCGACCGAGGCCAGGATACAGAGAGCAAGTCTCTCTGTCCGGTCGACCGGTCGGTCGACCGGGGCCTTTCCAGAGAGCAGAGCTCTCTGGACGGTCGACCGGGTCGGTTGACCGGCCCTCCTGCCAGAACTGGCGTGAACGTCTGTGCACGTCGGTCGACCGTGACGGTCGGCCGTCTTCAAGCTGCGGTCGACCGTCCCGGTCGACCGGCTGAAGCCAGTACAGAAATGTAAAGGGATTTAAAACTAGGTCTTTTTAGCTTAAATAAAATCCCATAAAATTATGAAAAATCTACAAAAATAGTTTTACTAATATACTTTGATAAACAAACATGCTTGCACAAAATCAAGGCATGTTACAAAGATTTGGACTTTTTTGTAAGTTAGAAATATTGGCTCAAATGAAAACAGTATTTTGCCAAACTTGATTTTTCTAAAACTTGTTTTCCAAAACTTCTCCAAATAAAAAACAAGATATTTAAACTCATTTGAAGCATAGTATGTATGGATATGATCCACTACACAAACATGGTGAAATATCTATGTTTTTGACATTAAACTCTAAACATGGTTTTGGATAAAACATATAAACTTGAATACCAAAAACTAAAATGATATTTTATAAAATAGAAAATCTTTTGTAAAAACAAAACTATCAAGAGTGTGTGTGTATATGTACTTGAGCAATCCACCAACTATTCTATCCTTTACATTTTATCTAAAAAATAAAATCTTCTAAAACAAACCTAAACACAAGTCTTCATCTTCTTGAAGTCTTCACTTGAAGCCTTCTCATCTTCTTGACTTGGTCCAAACACGATCCAATGGCTCTTGGATCAAACCGTGCTAGCTCCAAAACTTGACTTTAAATCCTTTGTTGAAGCTATGCACCTACTAAGATCTTGATCATAAATCTGTGACTAATTAAACACAAGATCATTAGTACTATAACTACATGAGTTGATCATTATCAAAACTAGAGTGATGGGCCTTCGGGCCAACAAATTTGGCTACACTCTTGTATTATACCTTGTGTGTTAGCTTAATAGCTTTAGTTTACATACATAGTTTATAATTCCGCATCATTCATCATTAGATTAGCTTGTACACTTATTCACCCCCCTCTAGGTGTATTTTCGGCATATATATATATATATATATATATATATATATATATATATATATATATATATATATATATATATATATATAGATGAAATCTAATATACATTAAACCATGTAAACTTGTTTTGATTCTATCTATTCATGAAAATCATATATATGTGTATTTAAAATCTAAAACAAGTTAAACCAAAAACCAAACGTATTGAACTTGTGAGAGAGTGTGTGTGTGTGAACTTAAGCATATCAACACTAGTCTATCTTACACAAGATCTAAACACAAATTTAAAATAAACAAATCGAAGTCTTCTTTAGAACTCCTTCATCAAGCAACTCGATCCAAACACAATTCAAAGAGTTTGACTCCATCTGAGTGCTAGATGCGATCCTGACGCGCGAGCTCTTGAATCTACATGATATACCTCCAAAACTCTTTTGTTGAAGCTAAACACCTACTAAATATCTTGATCAATAATTGAAACTATATAAATACAAGATTATTAGTAAACTAACCTTCATAAGTTAGTCATCATCAAAACTGAGGTGAAAGGCCTCTGGGCTAACATTATAGGCTCCCGGGACTCTAAGAGATAGAGAGGGAAGCAGATAGAGAAGGAAACTCTGGGCCTGGACTCGGGTCTGCTGTCACTTTGGTTTTTGTCCTACAGCAGCGTGTCTCTACAGGCTGAGTGTCCCATCTACAGCCACGCCAGTCAGTTAACCGCCACTTTTCGAGGAGTTGAGGTGTTCAAGAAAGGTGCAGCATATCTGGTACGATTGTTTTGATCCAAACCGTCGCGACACGTGTAGGCTGCTGATCGAGTGACTCTTTTTCTTTTTGGGGGATTAGAATCGTGAGCGGTTGACGCTTGGGCTTTTTCCCTCTCTATTAATAGGGCGGAACTCTTCAGGAAAGATCTGAGTTGCTTCTTGAATATTCTTTGCTACTAAAATCTTATATTATTCTATAGGCGGTGATGTCTCTTTTCTTCTTTGTTCGGTGGAGAAAGGAGAGGGAGAGGATGGCGATGGTTATTGCACTCTTGATGTTTAGGAATCCGTTTGTCAAGGAGTTCGGTTCTCGTGATAGGCTCATTAAGTAGTTTCGGCTTACGTGACGAGGCCCGGCTGTCAGGAAGGACAAGGAATATTCTAGCTTCTACTTGGTCTGCACATCTGGACTCTGGCCAGAATAGATCGGGCGAGGGTCGGGACTCGATCCCCTTTCTTCACTTGCAGCGAGCATAGAGTAGTGAACATAATGGTGCTCGATGATGGTTCTGATTTCTAGGGCTAGTCGTCCGCACTCTTTTGGGATGCCTGTACTTTGACTGCCCCTGCTCCTGAGTTCATTTTGAAGTTACGGTCTTGGCATTGGTATTATCCTCACTTGCAGGCTTCAGTCTGCATTTTGAGGTGCAATCTCCCTTGCTGGTGTCTTCTTTGAGGTTCTCGGCGCCTTTGCCTTTCCGGCCTGTTGGATTATTTGTTTAGGAGCCATCTCCTAGATGTTGTTGGGGGCAGCAGCTGAGGGCGTATCTGATTTCTCTCTCAGAAAGAACACACATATAACAGATCTTGTATCATTCTTGTTAGATATAACTATACTTATAACTGGATGGATGTAATCGAAAAACTCTATAATAAAGTAGAGAATTTTAATGAAAGCATCGTTTGGATCTTTCCTTGTTTGTGATTGTGAGATGACTTGTTGTTGCATCTGCTCGGGGAGCTGTTTTGGTTTCGGCGCGTTAGGAATGATTTGGAATACAGTTTCTGAATGGGGTTTGTTCCACAATGGTATCAGTGAATGTTACCTGGGTGGGGACGCCCTTGGTTTTGAAGTTGTGTTGCCATATTAGTCGTCAGGATATGACCCGAGGTACACTATTGACTCGCTCGGGTGGCCATCAGGGTAGGTCACATTGTAGGCTGACTCTGAGTTGCCGGCATGGGCGAGCTCCCATCTTTCAGGAGGCTCGCCGAAGGGTTGCCATCAGGATGAAGACTCGTATAGGCTGTTGATCCGCTCGGATGGCCATCAGGGTATATCCCATTGTAGGCTGGCTCCGAAAATCCAACGTGGGCGGGCTTCTATCGTTGAGGAGGCCCCTGAAGGATCGCCGTCAGGATGAAGACCCGTATAGGCTGTTGACTGGCTCGAGCGGCCATCAGGGTATATCCCATTATATGATGGCTTCGAGCATCCAACGTGGACGAGCTTCCATCTTTTAGAAGGCTCTCCGAAGGGTTGTCGGTAGGGTGAAGACCCCTATAGATTGTTGACTCGCTCGGATGGCCATCAAAGTAATCCCATTGTAGTCTAGCGTCGAGCATCCAACGTGGGCGAGCTTTCATTTTTCAGGAGGCTCCCCGAAGGGTCGCTGTCAGGGTGAAATCCCGTATAGGCTGTTGACTTGCTCGGGTGGCCATCAGGGTATATCCCCTTATAAGCTAGCTTCGAACAGTCAACGTGGGCGAGTCCCCATCTTCCAGGAGACTCCTCGAAGGGTCACCATCAGGGTGAAGATCTGTATAGGCAGTTGACCTGTTCGGGCGGCCCTCAGGGTATATCACATTATAGGCTGGCTCTAAGCATCCTGCGTGGGTGAGCCCCATCTTTCAGGAGACTCCCAGAAGGGTCGCCGTCAGGGTGAAGACCTGTATAGGCTATTGATCTGCTCGGGCGGTCATTAGGATCTATCCTATTATAGGCTATCTTCGAACAGTAAATGCGGGTTAGCCCCCATCTTTCAGGAGACTCCCCGAAAGGTCACCGCCAGGGTGAAAACCTGTATAGGTTGTTGATCTGCTTGGGTGATTATCATGGTATATCTAATTATAGGCTTGGTCCTAACAGTCAACGTGGGTAAGCCCCCATCTTTCACGAGACCCTCCGGAGGGTCACCGTCAGGGTAAAGATCCGTATAGGCTGTTGATCTCCTCGGGCGGCCATCAGGGTATATCCCATTATAGGTTGGCTTTGAACAGTCAATGTGGGTAAGCCCCTAACTTTTAGGAGACTCTCCGAAGGATCGTCGTCAAGGTGAAGATCCACATAGGCAGTTGACTTGATCGGGAGGCCATCAAGATATATCCCATTATAGGCTAGCTCCGAACTGTCGTTGCGAGCCTCCACCTTTTAGGAGACTCTCTGAAGGGTCACCGTTAGGGTGAAGACCCGTATAGGCTGTTGATCTGCTTGGGTGGCCATCAGCGTATATCCCATTATAGGTTAGATCCGAACAATCAACGTTGGCGAGGCCCCATCTTTCAGGAGACTCCCTGAAGGGTCGCCATTAGGGTGAAGACCCGTATAGGTGGTTGACCTGCTCGGGCGACCATCCGGGTATATCTTATTATAGGCTGGCTCCGAGCATCCAACATGGGCAAGCTTCCATCTTTCAGGAGGCTCCTCGAAGGGTCGTTGTCAGAGTGAAGACCCGTATAGGGTGACTTCGAGCAACCATTGTGGGCGAGTCTCCGTCTTTCAGAGGGCTTCCCGAGGAATAGTCGTATAGGTTTGTTTTCCCTTGTAGCTGCCAGGGTAGGACCCATAAAGGTTGTTGACTCACTCGGGTGGCTGTCAGGGTGAAGACCCGTATAGGCTGAATTTGAGTAGCCATTGTGGGCGAGTCCTCGTCTAGGGGATAGCTGTATAGGCTATTTTTTTTCCTTGTAGCCATTAGGGTAGGATCTGTATAGGTTGTTAACTTACAAGGGTGGCTTTCAGGGTGAAGACCCGTATATGCTTACTCTGAGCAGCCGTTGTGGATGAGTCCCTATCCTTCAAGGGGCTCCCCGAGGGATAGCCATATAGGTTGTTTTTCTTTGTACCTGTTAGGGTAGGACCCATAAAGGCTGTTGACTCACTCTAGTGGCCATCAAGGTGAAGACCCATGTAGGCTGACTCTGATTAACCATTATGGGCAAGTCCCCGTCTTTCAGAGTTTGGGGGTTCGGCTATGCTGACGGCCATGGTGCTGCCATACGCAGGAAATGCGAGGCTTCAGCAGATCTTGAAGGCAAGGAGTCTAGAGGGAGTGTCACGGAGGAGATGTGGCGGGCCTAGATGGCTCCATCATTGAGGTCGGGGTGGAGACGGAGAAGGCGAGGCTTCGGTGGTGACTTGCAGGGCACGGAGGGGAGGAACTCTTGTGGCTTGGTGGTGAAGGAGGATGTAAGGGTGCACGGCTGCGCTCGGCCTGGGCTGCTGGGGGCGGATCGGCTAGTGCGCGAGGAGGCGCCTAGCTGGTGCAGGTGGGGCACGGTAAGAGTTGCGCGACCATAAGTGGAGGAGGACATGGCCTAGTGCAAGGAGGAGAGAAAGGGGAGAAACCAAGCATTTATATAGAGATAGGGGAGAAAGAGAGAGTGTGTACGGTTGAGATATCTGTTGGTCTATTTTAATTCCAGCATTCTCTCTTATCATTTCATGCGAATGTGTATATGATTTCTGCATTATTCTATTCCTGCCCAACTATTATTATATTGTGATGTTCTGGTACTGTTTTATTAATATGTTATTTACACTGTTATAAATTTGGTAAAGTATTCTAGGTATATGAGTATTAAGCATGACTTTCCTTATTGGTGATAATAGATTGAGAATTGAAATGTAAATTTGAGGATTAATTAAATGAGATGTTTCATTAATAAATTAGGTCTCCTACACTGAAATAGGGTATTGGGACCAATCATAGAAATTGACTTAGAGTTTTACTGTCTTGAATATTTTTATGGACTTAATTGAAGTAAAGTTGACTTAGGGTTGGTAGCAGACCAGATTAATCAGAATAGCAAATTTTAGAAAATACGTAGTAAATTATTTATTACAGATTATTATGAGATGGGAGAATTGGATTTTGGCGATGATGAATCAGTGGAATATTTGATGTTTAAGGATATTTAGACTCAGTATTCTAACACTGCGATATTAGCGATTTTCTCAATTCTTATTTAGTCATTCTACTACTTTGATTCGGATTCTGATATAAGGTATTTAAACTATAATCTGATTGAGGCTATCTAGTTGATATTGATGAGCTTGTACTTCAGAGTTGATAGCAGGTATTTATTTGATCTCGATTATTAGTGATTAAAGGATTTGAACCGATTGATAAGATGAGAGAACTGATTGATTATTTATTGGACTTGTGGGTTACTATACCGGATTACTTTGATATGAATTATACTTCATGTTCATGATGATTGTATTGACACTATGGGTTGATGGATTAGTTACTGATATCTCTTTAATACTGATGGATAAGATTTGACTGATTCTAGATGAGACTGTATTGTAAGGGATTAGTGTCTAGATTTGTTACTGTAATTATTCATGTTACTGAAATTTACTAGGAAAGAATTGTTTGATCGTAACATCCTGTACAGTTCTATTGTTCATCGTATACACGGTTACTGATACTGTTTACTGTCATGAATACTATTCACCGTGTATACGATTACTGTTGACTATTATACTATACTGTTACTGTCAGCGCATTGTCTCAGTATTCTAGGTAACATAGATATTGACTGATTTAACTGAATTAAATAATAATAAAAATAGACAACTTATACTGAGATTGAGAAAATTGATTGAGAAGACAGCCTGTATTTTAGGTGGACCTAGGATACATGTTGCGCAGTAGAAATAAGGGTTACACTGCAGGGTTCCCGGGAATGGCTGGCATCCATCTGATATTATGACTGTTACTATTACAGTTACTGAGTACCCAGCGTTATGGGCCTGATTCAGCGCCAGGCGGGGCCGTGATCCCGAGTATGTACGGGACCCACCTAAAGCATGGACGATGTCTTCAACTAATCAATTTCAATAACTTAGGACGTCGATTGGCACACGTAGTAGGCGTAGTATGGAATGCGTCTATTACGGGTGGTAATTAGTGTTCGTTGACATAATAAATAATAATGAACTATTCAAATGTACTGTAACAGATTGTCTTCTCCTGATGCATGTATGTATGTTGGACACCCAATAATACATCTGACCCTATTGGACATCTGACTCTAGTATTGACTACCCTTATTATTATTCATTTATATTTAGCATGTTATTATAGTCTTATTTCAGTGCATATTTTCATAGGCTTGTTCATGATATTGATTATCAGTTCTTTTATTCACGGTTTATCATGTTGTACACACTGTTTATATGTACGAGCACTTTCTCTTTTCTTACACACTCATTAGGTCGCTTCTGACGATCCTGGATTCGAACGTTCAAATATTGGATATTTCATTTTATTAATCAGGTGTTCGATGAGACGACTCTGTTTTCACGTATTTTGGGAAGCGGGACATGACACTACCCCTGTATAATCATAAACACTATAGTATGATTATTACTGCTAATTTCATGTAATCACAGATATTGTCAAGCTATCATTATTATTAATTAAAATAATACATATGGAATAATTAATACTTGATGCAAGTTAACAATACAAAGTGATTACATTTATATATAACCAAAGTCTGTATCTTAACACTCATATTTATAATAGTAATATATTGATGGTTATAATATTTTAGCTAATATAATTTAATGTAATGTTAATGAAATAACATTACAAAATGATAGTTAGTATAATTAATTATATTGTATCACCATTAATGATGACATGAATTATACAAGATTACTATTATTTAATCATGTGCTATATGTTAATATGATTGTAATGTATATATCGAATGTTACTATAATGATATAATTATATTGTATAATTGTTATATACTCTTGTATGATATATTGTCATGATTGTAATTACTATTATAGTACATATTACTGTTTTCTTCATTTTACCACTCAGTAGGTTTCTTTTTGATGGTTGCTTCCTCAGGTTATAGCGTAGAGATTTCTTGGTACCTGGTGTTCACGGGATATTTATAGGAGACTCGTCACCTTTGTTATTCATAGGTATTTTTATAATTTTATTTTGCTTCATTATTTATCTATGTTTCTGTATATATCATGACCACTGACCTATTACAGGTATCTTTTATTTATTAATGCAGGAATTATTGTGTACATTATGTTTAATTTTCTGTACTGAGGCTTAGTGTACATATACGGTGGGTATTTCATCCTTCGTATATACGTCACCGTAGCGTTCCCGTATCCATGGGATCAGGGCTTTACATAATTAGACACAACGAGTAAAAACATTGGCCATAATCTACTAACAAGAAGGAAAGAAAAACAAAACCCTATATGATTGAATTATGTTAAACTCTTGATGGGGTAATAATCCTATATAATGTGAATATTGCATATCATAGAGATTGATTCATGTGTATATATAACCGATATAAAACTATTCTGTATATTCCCAAATGATACAAATATCAAGTGTATGTGTGTATAATATTTGTGTGATATGTGTACCCGAAGGAAGGGTCCGACAGAAGACTGTAGGAGGGGGAAGATGGAGGTTTATTATACACACACACATACATATTTGGAGGAAGGGGCCATATGGGAGCCGGTAGGAGGGGGAATACGGTGGTATATTATTTATATGAATTTTTAGTTATGCCATTTGTACTGACTAATGCCCCAGCAGCATTTATAGATCTGATGAATAGAATACTTCAACCATATCTAGATCAATTTGTGGTGGTATTTATTGATTACAAATTAATTTACCCAAGAAGCAAAGAACATGAGGAGCACCTTAGAATAGTATTACAACTATTAAGGGATAAATAACTTTATGCAAAATTCAAGAAATGTAAGTTTTGGCTAGAAAAAGTTGGATTTCTTGGTCATATTGTAACTAAAGAAGGGATATCGGTGGATCCTGTAAAGATAAAATAATTAAGGACTGGCCTCGACCTACCAATATCATAGAAGTGCGGAGTTTCTTAGGGTTGGCAGGATATTATATGACATTTGGAGATGAATTTTTCAGAATAGCAGTACCATTAACCCAGCTGACCAAGAAAGACCTCAAGTTCTATTAGGGAAAAGTCGAGAGAAAAGCTTTTAGAAATTGAAGGATAAATTAACTTCGGCCCCAATCCTAGCCATGCCATCCGAGACTGAAGGATATGTTATATACAGTGATGCGTCAAAGTTGGGACTATGGTGTGTATTGATGCAGCGCGGTAAAGTGATTTCATATGCTTTCTGGTAACTTAGGAACCATAAGAAGAATTACCCGACATATGATATAGTTCTAGATGTAGCTATATTTGCCTTGAAGATATGGCGACATTATCTATATGGTGTATCTTGTGAAATATATACAGACTATAAGAGCCTAAAGTGCATATTTATCCAAAAAGAATTAAATATGCGCCAAAGAAGATGGTTGAACTAATGAAAGACTATGATTTGATCATTCATTATCACTCTGGGAAAACCAATGTAGTAGCAGATGCTCTTAGTCGAAAGTTCGACTGCATTATTAACCCAGCAAGCTAGTTTATTGAAAGAAATAGAGAAGATGCAAATAGAAGTTCAAATAAAAGAACCCATGATGAGAATCAGTCAGATAAATCAAGCCAGCATCAATTTCGATCTTTATGATAAGATCAAGGAAGAACAACAGAAGGATGATCATATAGCTAAGAATATTGAAAAGATATAAAGGGGGTGAAACTCAAGATTTTACTATTGAAAGAAGCTTATTAAGGAGAGAATTAAGGAGAGAAAGTGAAATATATATACCACCAGACCATGAACTCAAAGAGTAGATCATGATGGAAGCCCATTGCACTCCTTACATAACACATTCCGGAGCAACCAAGATGTATCAGGATCTATGATCAAATTTTTGGTGGGGAGAAATGAAGAATGACATAGCTAAGTCCATGCAGAGATACCTGACATGCCAACAAGTCAAGGCTGAACACAAGAAACCCCTGGGACTTCTAATGCCAATGCAAATCCCCAAATAGAAGTGGAGTCAGATTATTATGAATTTTGTCACAGGACTCCCTAAATTCCCTCAAGCATATTGTAACGCCCCGATTCCACGGATACGGGGACGTCACTGCAACGTATATACGTAGGTCAGAACTACCCTCCGTATATACGCTAAGCATCAGTACAGACAAGAATACATAACAGATGTGACAAGAGTGCATAACAGGTATCAAACAGGAATCATAACAGTAATCATAACTGGGGTCACAGGAAACACCTATTATTATTATTACTCATCTGACCCATATATCTCGGTATGTGACCTGGTGTACGGCCAACCCACATACATCCATATATAAGCAAGTCGAGGGTTGTTAACGGAAGTAGATGGAGAACTGATAGAACTTCTTATAGTGGTTTCCATACACCTGGAACCGGCTTTGGAGGCCCAAAGTCCCCCTAACAGTAATATCATAACACTTACCGCCAGTATATATATAATATATATATATACATACTTTTATATCCCATCACTATAAGCAAGATATCATTCCGGCATCCATCACTTCCTCCCATACCCATACAAGTTGTCCTTTTTATAGCTTATGAACATAATTATCAGATTTCGGGAATGAGCAATATCATAACAAGAATACATAACAGTGATCAGTACATAACAGTAATCAGGTACTACATTCCCTTTATCGTGATAATTATAAGAATCGGTGTATCATGCTTGGTGTCAAGAGATAGCATGATAAATGGTGATGTATATCAAGTAACATGCATAACAATGGATTGATAATAAGTCTGGTAAGTCATGACATAACAAGATGGTCTTGCCAGATAGTGGCATGTCAGGTGGTCAGGTGATAACATACTAAATGGTCAGGTGATATACATGTGTTAAAAGGAAGCATGAAACTAACAAGTCTGACATGGCAAGTAGAAACATAGAAGCAACTTAGTGTTCAACGACCACGAAGGGTCTGCCACGCATGGTATACGACAAAGGAGTAAGAATATCATAAGCATGGTACAAGCACAAGATGAAGCTATCATAATACAAGCAATGTAGTGCAATACATGAATATGGAAATAAGAAGCGAAATACTTATCGACCGATGAAACGGGAAACTCAAATAGAGGCGAGACTACTCGCCTAAATCACCAATAAGCCGAAAGATCCGAAATCCACGGAAGCTTGGGATGCGCCACAAAACCTGATATAAACATGTAGAGAGAAGGGGAGAGAGAAAGAGAGAAGGGAAGATGATGTTTGTCAAGTGACAAGTCAAGTAATACATATCAAGTAACGAGTCATGAAGTACAAGATACAAATACATGAACCAAGTATAAGATCCAAAGTTAAGAAGATAAGCAACTATAACAGACAGCCAATAATTAGTCAACTGGGTGGACAGGGTAGTCGACTAATAGAGGGGTTAGTCGACTAGGAAGATGGGTAGTCGACTAATACTGTGTTCCAGAGAGTTGGATTTGGTTTCAGAGAAAAGTTAGTCGACTAGGGTCATATGGGTAGTCGACTAACAGACATGACAAGTCGACTAACAGTTATGTTAAGTCGACTAAATCTGAGATACAGAGAGTTAAGGTTTCTGGTCCAGGAAGGGTTAGTCGACTAGGGTCAAGGGTGTAGTCGACTAAGGGCCTCTAGTCGACTAGGAACTAAGGTAAGTCGACTAATACTATGTTTCCAGAAAAGGTTAAGTTTCAGCTAAGGGTTTCTAGTCGACTAATCTATAGGTCTAGTCGACTAATCGTCTGGAAACAGTAAACAGAACAGATTTTCTAGGGTTTGTGTTTGATGGCTAAATAACAAGAATTGAAGACACAAATCAACAAGAATAAGCAAACATAAGTAGACTAAGAGTTGTACAAGTCTTGGTGAGGGAAATTACTTACCAAAGGAGTGGTGGTGGTTGATGATGAAGAAGAAGAGGAAAGGTAGAGATGGTGATGATCCTTTGGTGTTGTTGATGCCCTTGTGGTTGCTTCCATGGTGATGAAGGAGGAAGAAGATGAAGCTAAAGTGTTGGAGTAGTTGTTGAGGTGGTGGAGATGAAGAGGAATTGGAGATGGTGAAGGCTAGGGCTTTGGCTCTTGATGAAGAGAATGAAAAAAAGAAATGAAATGTAAAGGAAGGATATATATAGTATTGGGATTTTGTGAAGGGGGAGCAATTTAGATAGAAGAGAGGGGCTTAATTGCAAAAAAGGGGAGGTGAGGTGAGTGTCCCTCTCTTGGCCACTTGGCCGGCCATGGGATGAGGGAGAGAGAGAAATGCATTTAATGGGGGTAGGTGGGAGTTGGTGGAATAAGAAAAGGAATTTAGAATTTTGGAAAATAGGAAAAGTGTGTGGTGGAAGTTAAAGGAAAGGAAAGAAAGAAAATAGGAAATGGGAAAGAAAATGGAAAAGGGAAGGAATACTCTTGGAATGGAAAATGAAAATAATGGAAGTGGCGGATTCCCGGGATTCAGTTGCGGATGCGGAAATCTTCCGGGAAAATACCGGAATCGTCCGAATTTCAAGTATCTCGGAACACCCGAAATAATTACCAAAAATCAAGAATAATATATAAAGACCAATAGTGAAATCCGTTTGAAGAAATACTTTATAGTTTTAAAACTAAAAATCCCGGAACCAGTTATCTACCGACTCCGGTGGAATTTTCATAAATTCATAAAATCCTCAGAAAAAGAATGTAGGTAGAAAATAGGATTCTAAGGAATAATGCCTAAAGGACCTTCTAGAAATTCCTAGCTGATTGTGAAATAAAAATCCTGGAATCGATCAGCGGCACTGGTCGACACCGGTTTTGAAGACTTTCATTTTAATTCCAGAAAAATCTAGAAAATCATAGAAAATATATAATATTGGAAAATGATATTTAAAACTAAAATCGGTCAATTCTAATTATCAGAATGTCTAAATCGAGTAATACTCTAGGATCAGGCCTTCGGTTCAGACTAGGGCTGACTCCGAGTCCACGAATCCAAATCCAAGACAAAACAACCATATAAGGAATTCATAATACAAAAATAAATACAGGAAATAAATCGAAAAAATACGATCGAAAAATCTGAATACGCAACTAAGTACGTATTCTGGGAACGGGGTATTACACATATGATGCCATATGGGTAATAGTTGATCGGCTCACAAAGTCTGCGCATTTCTTACCCATTCAAGTAAGCTACTCGATGGATAAGTTAGCACAAATCTATCTCCGAGAAATAGTTCGAATTCATGGTGTACCTAAAACAATTGTGTCGGATCGAAACCCATGATTTCAATCAAGATTCTAGATCAGCCTATCTAAAGCTTCGGCACTAGGCTACACCCAAGTACATCGACACATCCACAAACTGATGGGCAATCAGAAAGAACTATATAGATATTAGAAGATATGCTGAGAGCATGTATATTGAATTTCGAAGGCAAATGGGAAACATATTTACTACCAGTAGAATTTGCATACAACAACAATTACCAGTTGACTATTGGAATGCCACCCTTTGAAGCATTGTATGGTAAGAGATGTAGATCCCTAATATGTTGAGAAGAAGTGGAAGATCAGAAGTTATTGTGACCTGATTAGTTCAAGAGACGGACGGAGAAAATTTTGATGATAAAGAAGAGAATGAAGGCGGCCCAAAGCAGACAAAAAATATATGCAGACTGACGCCAGAGACACTTGGAGTCTGTAGAAGGAGATAAAGTATTCCTGAATGTATCCCTAATGAAAGGTATAGTACGCATTGGTAGAAGAAATAAGTTGGACCCTCGGTATATAGGGCCTTTTGAAATATTGAAAAGAATTAAACCATTAGCGTATCGGTTAGCCCTGTCACCAGAGATTGAGAAAATTTATAATATGTTCCATGTGTCACAATTAAGAAAGTATATGCCAGACCCCAGTCACGTTCTCAACTATTTACCACTGCAAATCCAAGAAGATTTGTCCAATACAGAAAAGTCAGTACAAATTCTAGACCGCAAGGAGAAACAACTACGGAATAAGACGATCCCTTTGGTGAAGGTCTTATGGAGAAGCCAAAAGATTGAAGAAGTTACCTGAGAACCTAAAGAGAAAATGCGGAAGACTTATCCACAATTATTTCAAGGTATGTTGAGTTTCGAGGACGAAACTCTTTTAAGGAGGTAGTACTTATTGACACTCTAAAAAGACAAGCTCCCAGGCAGCACTTCAACGGATCTGAACGGCGTCCACACTCGGTGACATTTACAAAAGTCAGAACTAATGACTAGTTCTATATCTGTTCCAGAGGCCAAAGTAGACCTATAAGGCTAGATTTTTTCAATACCTAGCCTCCATGAGCCCAAAAGGGGTTAGTTTTACTCATAGCCTTGTCAAAAGACCGAAGCCACTAGCTTCGCATGAAGTTTCAATCAGCCCAACTGAGGGCTAACCTTAGCTTCGTTGGAGCTTTCTCACCAACTTCGCCGGAAGTGTAATCTAGCTCTGCGCTGAGCTAACTTTCTAGTTTCGCCTGAAGCTTTACCTAGCTCATCAAATGAGCTAACTTCTAGCCTCGCTTGAAGCCTTGAATATAGCTTCGCGTCTGAAGCATTTTAACATGAACTTCACATGAAACTCTTAATTAGCTCCGTCGTGAGCTTTCCCAGGTCATCAGTCGACTAGTTCAAAATCCCACGAGGGATTAATGGGTGAACCCCACTACTTTAGAGGGGTTATGCCATTTTAAGTGGGCGTTGCACCGCCCATTACGTCTCACATTAAGTAGAGAGAATTAAGTAGCGAATGGCTATCAGTAGTTCGCGCGAACCTCCCAGCTTCACCTGAAGCTCGCATTTAGCCTCGCAGTAAGGCTATTTCGAGCCTCGCGCGAAGCTAACAGATTGATTCAGTCTTGCTGAATTCAAGGGGACAGTTACACCCCTATTTTTGCTATAAATAGCCCATTACAAGAGAGAAGAAGGGCTGAGAAAATTTGGAGAGATCTAAGAGACCTATAGAAAAAGTGTCCTTTGCTTTTAAGCTTCAAAACCCCAGAGACTCAACTCCCTTTCATGCAGGATCCCAACACGCCTTCTACCTTCAGAGGATTTTCAGAACCAAGCGAGAAGAAAATTCTCTCGAGAAAGCTTGAACACCCGATCGATTCATCGTCAATGGGATAAAGTGATCGCGCGCTGATCATATTACCACAGACATACTTTCCCAGAATCTCAAAGGAGATCTACTTGTAATTTTCTGTTTCTTTCTTTAAAGAATTACTTGTAATTTGCTCCTCAATTCTCTTTTATAAGTTTTTCTCTTTTAAAAATCAATGGAAAACAAGATATTCCTCTGAAGGTCGGTCGGGTGTTCAAGCCTTCTAGAGAGAATTTCTTTCTCGCTTGATTCTGAAAATCCTCTAAAGGTAGAAGCCGTGTTTGGATCATGGATGAAAGAGAGTTGAGTCTCTGGGGATTTGGAAGCTTAAAAGTTAAAGGACACTTTTGCTATAGGTCTCTTAGATCTCTTCAAATTTTCCCAGCCCTTCTTCTCTCTTGCAAGGAGCAATTTATAGTAAAAATAGAGGTGTGACTACCCCTTGAATTCAGCAAGACTAATCAGTCTATTAGCTTCGCGCGAGGCTCAAAATAGCCTTGCCTCGAGGCTAAATGCGAGCTTTAGGCAAAACTGGGAGGTTTGCGTGAACTACTGATAGTCATTCACGGCTTAATTGTCTCCACTTAATGTGGGATGACGTGGGTGGGTGTAACTGCCCACTTAAAGTGGCATTAACCTCACTGAAGTAGTGGGGTTCACCCATTAATCCCTTGTGGGATTTTAAACCGGTCAACTGATGACCTGGGAAAACTCGCGACGGAGCTAAGTAAGAGTGTCATGCGAAGTTCAACTTAAAAAGCTTCAAACATGAAGCTATATTCAAGGTTTCAAGCGAGGCTAGAAGTTAGCTCATTTGACGAGTTAGGTGAAGCTTCAGCCGAAACTAGAAAGTTAGCTCAGAGCAGAGCTGGACTACACTTCCGGCGAAGTTGGTGAGAGAGCTTCTATCAAGTTAAGGTTAGCCCTCCAGCTGGGCTAATGGAAACTTCAAGCAAAGCTAGTGGTTGGTTTCGGCCTTTTAACAAGCTCTAAAAGAGACCAGACATCCCTTAGGTGAAACTAAGTGGAGGTCTGAACCGACTGATGTTGAAGAATTAGCGGATGAGTTGTAGTTAGGGGTGAAATGCCACTCGCACCTAGAGCTAGCTGGTTCTCCCCGAAATGCATTGAGGCGTAGCAGTTGACTGGACATCTAGGGGTAAAGCACTGTTTCGGTGCGGGCCGCGAGATTCTTTTTTGAATTAGTGTGTTAAAAAAGGAAACTCTATACTACTTTTGATTATTCCTTCTTTATCTCATTCATAGAGAGGAGATTGAACCATTTATTTTTTTGTTGGTATCTGATCGGGGGAAAACCGCACACAAAAAATGTATATTTTGAAATCAAGATTTAAAGTGTGCGTGCTTTGGCTTCCTCGATACTTCCGTTATAGCATAGAGGTTAAAATGAGTCGAATCCATAAGGACGGGAGGCGATAGAAGCTTTACCAGTTGATTCACGTATGTGTTAAAAGTTCTTCAATGTTTTAAAGAATGAAAAGAAAAGAAAGTAAAGAATGAAAAAGAGAAGTACGGTGAAACACGAAGAAGTGGGAACATAGAAAAGAATGTCTTTGTGGTTTTTAGAATATTTCTAAAATAAAGTGAAAAAGAAAGAAAACCCATGGCTACTAACTACTAATGACTCCACCAACATTCTAACGTCTTAGTGATAGTTGCCTCACATGTATCATTGGCCATCACTAGTCCTTAGTTCAAGAGCTTTACAAAACATGACTCATATGTAACTCATCACAACCCAACTCAACAAAACAAGTTCAATTTACACTTAAGCCATCAAACTAAAAGTAAGCATGGAGTAAAGTAATGTTAGCTTGTTAGTGGTTAGAAAGTTAGAGTTAGATCCATCATCATGAGCCATCAATGGCTCTTACAAGAGCAAGGCCAAAACGAGGCAATTAGATTCATGTGGATTATCATAAAAGAAATTAGTAAGTTAGTGCTTAGTAGTTAGTTGCCATGAGAGAAAAGTTAGCTACACATGTAAAGAGATTTAGAGAGCAGAAAATATAGAGAGGTAAAGAGAGCACTTTTCATAGATTGTCACCTTCTATTACAAGCACTCTTGCATTCTAAGCATGTACCACTCTCTCTCCCTATTACAAGATCTACAAAATGAAAAATACAATGGAGGAAGAAGAACTAACCTAAAGTAAACTACCCTAAACTACAACATAAAGATGAAACTACTCCTAAAACTCTGCATATCTCTCACTCTGGAAAACCCCAAGGGTATTTATAGGCATCGGGGGAACGGGGGGCCAGGGAACAGACCCTGGCCCAAAGCGGCGCACGTGCCGCGGCCGTACGGCCGCGGAAACGCGGCTTGGGCCGTGTTTTCATGGCCCCTTGGTGGCTGTGCGCGCGGCGCCTCGAGCCGCGCGCAGCCCAGTCTGTCTCCTGTCAGTTCTGGTGCCTGGTTCTGGTTTTGCACCCCTGGTTTTGCCGAATCAGCTCCTCTAGGTCAATGGCTATGATAATAGGCTTTTAATCACCAATTAAATGGTGATTTAGATCTTCTTCTTCATTTGCACACCATGAACCTAGGATCAAGCTAGTAAGGTATTATTAGCAGAATTTATTATCAAATAAATGTGAGAATGTGATGAAAATTATGCAAAATTAGAGACTAATCAGTATCCCATCAGATTGTAATATCATAATAATAGGTAGAAATTGGATCAATTTTGATATTCTATACAAGACTCCATTAAGTATAAGTGACAGAATTTTTCCAGGAATATTTGATCAATTTATTTCTATTTTTACCTATCCTATCGCAAATTCGAACTTGCGTCGAAAATGCTCTTCATTCCTCTGTCTCGTCTCCATCCATACGTATGAAATACATATATTATATGGGTACTGATAATTCACATTCATGAATCGAATTTGAATTATCGATTCTTGGATAATATTATTATTTATATTGGAGTCTTTTCTATTTTTATTTGTTTCATATACTTTCACCTTCTCAATTTCAATAAGAAAATGGTGTTTACTTTTTCAAGTTCTTTCATTATTAGGTTTCTAACTAGAACTATTTTGGTGATCCATCTTGTTTTTTTCTTTTGAAATCTTAAAAAACAATTTGATTCTTTCTTTGAAAGCCCTTATAACTTGAAAAAAAATGCTTTTTCACTTTTATTATTTTTTTCGAGTTCTTGAAAAATGGGTTCAAAAAAAGAAGGTCGTTTTCGGGGAGACCCAAAAGGCAGTTCTGCTTCCCTTCTCCAGACTGTTAAAAAACAAAAATTGTCTTTTTTCTCTTTTTTTACTCATTTTCTGATCTCTATGATGAGATCGTATTTTAGATCTTCGCCAAGGTTTCAGACAGAAAGGAAATAGAATCTTTATCTGAATACCATCTGTTAACTAGTTTGAGAAAATTCTGTTTCTGATAATTAAACACCATTATAGGTACATTTAACATGCATTTCTCTATTCCATTCCTTCAAATCCTCGTACCACCGGGGAATTGCAATAATAACCTACGACCAATATTTTTAGCTATTTGTAGGGAGAGAGAGAGAGGAGATGGAAGAACGTAGCACAAAGATCGGAAGAAAAGGAGCAAGACGACTCATTGAAGTAGGCCAGGTTAGCTCCCGGTCGACGGTGGAGAAGGCCAGTCGACCGCCCGGTCGACCGGTGTGCACAATATGCATAAGATTAGCCCGATCGACCGCCCGGTTGACCTTGGCATGGAATGGTCGACCGCCCGGTCGACCGACTGAAAGCAGGCTGCTCTTGGTTTGGGTCCAGTCGACCGCATGGTCGACCGTGGACATGGGTCGGTCGACCGGCCGGTCTACCGACAGACGCGTTTTGGATTTCCTTCTGGGATTCAAATTCCTTTTCTATTTGGGATCGAATCCAGCTGGGGTTTCCTAAAACTCAGGGAATCTGTGGTTATAAATAAGTGCTAGAGCCCTCATTTATTGTATCCCATTAAAAATCTCCATTGAAAATTCTTTGAAGAAGGAATAATTTGTAACTGATTATTGAATCAATAAAATCTCTCTCCCTTGCCCCGAGGACGTAGGTACGTTGCTGAACATCGTTTAAATACTGTGTTGATCGTTTTTCTCTATTGTTCTCTATTCTTATCATGTTGGCTACATTTCCGGCTGCATCAGTCTCCACCTTGTTAGTGGATTCTTCAGAGAGGTTATTGTCCTGTGCGCAACAATTGGTATCAGAGCATCCCAGGTTCGGCGTGGGATCGTGTGTTGATTCCAAGGGCATCAGTTGATGTTTGGCGGAGATCGTGTGTCGATCTCGGAGCAGCGTTGGGACTGTTTGTCTGATCGTGTGTCGATTTTAAAACAGCGTGTAGATTGCTCGAGGAATCAATTTTGGAGGAGTAGATTGCTTCAGAAACTTTTCGAGGGTTTCGCGTGGAGGTAAAGATCCTATCTTTATACAGTTTATTTTATCTAACTCCATTTGTTTCCGCATTAGTTTGAGGAATCAGTTGAGAAGTTGGCTGGGGAAGTTACATCCATGAATCCACATCCGCTGAGGATTGATGTGGTGAAGTTCAACGGTACGAATAACTTCGGTATGTGGAGGCGTGAGGTTATAGATGCGCTGACGGCATCAAACTCGAAGACACTCTACAGTTGGATAAGAAGCGTGCATCAACAATGGAAGAAGATTGGGATAAGATGAACCGTACAGCGCGTGGCTTGATCAGGTCTTGTTTGACACAAGACATCAAGTATCATGTGTTACATGAGACATCTGCAGACAACTGTGGGAGATCCTGGAGAAGAAGTATCTGACGAAAAGCATAGAATCATGATTGCAGTTGAAGAGTAAGATTTATAGTTTTCAGATGCAAAGAGGATGCTCCATTAATGAATACTTGAATTGCTACACGAAGCTTCTTGTATATCTAGTTAATGTGGATGTGGTGACCAATGAAGAGGATAAGGCAGTAATTCTTTTGAACTCTCTTCCTGTAGATGAGTATGAGACCTTTACTCTTACATTGATCAATGGAATAAAATTCCTTAACTATGCTGAGGTGTCTGCTGCTCTTGTGAGTTATAAAGTAAGGAGGTAGAATAGACTATCTCCTTCAGTGAGCACAACTGCAGAGGCATTGATGGTAAGAGGCAGGAGTTTCAATAGGAACGAAAGAGATGATCAGGGAAGATCAAAGTCCAGATCAGGCTTCAGAGATCTGAAGAGGAATCAGTGCGCCTTATGGTAAGGAACTAGGGCACAGGAAAGTTGATTGCCCAAAGGCCAAAGGTAAGAAGATGGAGTCAAACACCGAGGCGAATCTCGCACAGGCTGATGGATCAGATTCAGACTCATCGACATTCTCTCTCTCAGTTATAACTCCTAATGTTGATTACTCAAATAATACTGAGTGGATCTTAGATACCGAAGCCACCTATCATGTGTGCCCGAATAGGGTCTGATTTTTTAGCTTTGAGAAGCTAGATAGATGTTACACGGTCATGGGTGATGATCATCCGTGTAATATAGAAGGGATGGGTACATTCTGTATCAAGATGGAAGATAGGATAGTACGATAATTGAAGGAGGTGAGGTATGTACCTCAACTCAAAAAGAATCTTATCTTTGTTGGTGCTTTGGAAGCATTGGGTCTTGTGATATCTATACGAGATGGTGTTCTCAAGATGATTAAAGGCTCAATGGTGGTTATGAAGGGCATCCGCCGGGGAAATCTTTACTACTTGAAGGGTAGTACGGTTACAAGTCAGGTGGAGACTTCTAGTTCTTCAGATGATGCTTGCACAAAGGTCTGACAGGTGAAGGTCGAACAAGGAGGTGAAAGGTCTTTGCAAGCTCATGCAAAGAAGGGATCATTGGAAGGTGCTGCTACCTGCAACTTGGAGGGTGAACGCAGCATTCTGGACAAGAAGAAGGTGAAATTCAACATCAGTACTCACCGCTCAGAAGGTCTTCTTGATTGTGTTCACGTAAGCATTTGGGGACCTGCTAAGATTGCATCGTTTGGAGATCACAGGTACTTTGTCTCTTTTATTGATAGTTTATCTAGGCATTGTTGGATATATCCCTTGAGACAAAGGTGTGAAGCCCTAAATATGTTGGTGAAGTGAAAAGAAAGAATGGAGAAGCAGACATGTAGGAAGATCCGGGAGCTACAGATTGGTAATATTAAAAGAGACATGAACCAATTCCTACGATTTGGCCAGAACACTGGTATTGGTACTCACTTCAAAGAAAGTATACATGGGTTGGCTAAAGAGGTAAACTGTTCCTTGCTGAAGAAGGTTTGGTGCTTATTGTCTAATGCAAGATTAGACAAGTCGTTTTGAGCTGAGGCGATTGTGTATGCTAGCCATCTTATAAATGGACCGACTGCGATAAGAGGTAAAACTCCATTGGAAATTTAGTCTGAGAAAGCTGTTCAAGATCATGGTTTGCTGTAGTATAGGCTATAAAAAATTATTGAAGACAACCTCAAACGCGAACCTCCTAGACGCGAAGGTCGTGTTCCAATGCCAGACGCAAAGGTCGCGTTCCAGCCTCAGACGCGGAGGTCGCCAGACGCAGACCTCGCGTTCCAATGTTAGACGCGGAGGTCGCCAGACGCAAACCTCGCGTTCCAATGTCAGACGCAAAAGTTACCAGATGCGGACCTCGCGTCCTTTGTCAAACGCAGACCTCAGGCAGCTCTGCATTTCAACTCAAACACAGCCTGAGCAGCTCCGCGTTCCAACACAGATGCAAGCCTGTGAGCTGCGCGTCTCAACATCAGAATAAGGTCTGCGTGCAGCGCGAGACCCGCATTCCTACTGTAACTGACAGCCACGAATTTGAAAAGTTCACCCTAATTTTCTCTCCACATAATGGGGAATAACTTCCCATTATGGAGAGATTTAAGGAGTTGGTTATACCCCTCCCATTATGGAGAGATTTAAGGGATTGGTTACACCCCATTTTCTCTATAAATAGTTATGAATAGCTAGAAAAAAAGGAGAGGAGGAGAATCCCCTAAAAGTCACACTTGATGCTTGACACTTGAAGTTGGATAAATACAGAAGGCTGAAAGCTACGCACAAGGCTGCTGAACACATATTGTGTTGGAGGAGAAAACTCTATAAACTTGCTTAGTTCAAGTGGAGTTTCTAATCTCTTTAAGATTTTAGCCACTGATTAAGGTTGCATACCTGACCAGTGGGCTTCCAATGAGAGCAAGAAGATCTGAAAATCAAGCTTCCGGTTCGGTTCGTCAACGGAGAACAAGAATCACTCTCCACCACTACACGAAGGACCCAGCATTAAACAAAGGGGAGATCTAACAGTTCTTCCCTCTTTTGTAATCAGATTGTATCCATTGTAATCTTCTATTCAATTAAAAGAATTTTGCACTTGTGATTTTCAGACGCGTACAAAAGATGGCGACTCCGCTGGGGCTTCTTTGTCGTTCTCAACCAACGAGAAAGTAGTGGCGCAAGCTGACGTCGGATGCTTGGATCCACAGTCGAATCGCTTATGATCGAATTCGACTAAGAGAAGTTGAACTCCCTCAAAGCTTCGGGAGTCTCCCGTGGAGACAACGTGGTCAGCCCCAACGTCTCTTCAGAGACAGGCGCCATGACTCACGGTCAAGATGGCAAAGGAGACTGATCTCCCGCCATCCTTCTATCAAGGTACTGCTAGTTCGGATGCTGGGAGTTCCCAACAACCTCTGCGACTCAATCGGAATGGTCAGCAAACAAAAGTGGCTGCAACAGCACATGTGGCCCGTGTCAATGTCTCCCATGAGACCCGCGAGGCCAATGAAGATGAAGGCCAATCTCGCCGTACCTCTCCTCTCCAGATTCCTCAACTCCAGGTTACTGGGGGTCCCTAACAACCCGTGAAGCGTAACCGAAATGCTGAACGTCAACAAAGGCACCACACACGTCGACAATAGATAGAAAATGCTGAAAAAGCCATCTGTTCAGCTGATACAGAACGCGAGGCTTAGGCCCAGGTTTCTTCTGAGCAGCACGAGACTTGCATCTCAGAGCAAAAATGTGAGGCCCGCATCTCTGTATTAGAACGCGAAGCCCGCATTTCTTAGCAAAAATCCGAGGCCCGCATCTCTATATCAAAACACGGAGCTCATGAGGCCCGCGTCTCTGTAGCAAAATACGAAGCTCATGAAGCCCACTTTTCTGTAACTGAACACGAAGCCCGCGTTTCTATATTAGAACACGAGGCTCGTGTTTCACCTTACAGACGCGACGTTCAGCAATGCGAGATCCGCGTCTCCTCTCAAAAACGTGAGCCCCGCATCTTTGTGCCAAAATGCGAGACTCGCGTCTCTTCTGCAGAGAACGAGCCTGTCGGCTTTGTTACCTTTGAATGGTTCATGAATCTTCCTGCCGGCTCTATCGAGAAATGGGTCGACCTCGAGAAGCTCTTCCCTGATCAAGTTCAACACCACACCTCTGATCAAATAAGTACTCAAAGGGAACGCCGATCTCCCTATAAGTTCCCTGTGGAGTTTATATTTCTTTAATCTCAGCAGGATTTTAGAAGTTATCTGTGGAACAACAATCGGACGCCTCCGACGGCTAAAGATAGAGGAAAAAGTTAGCTTTTAAGCCCAACGAAAAAATCCTCGACAACTCATCATGCTAAGGGGAATAGCATGGCTAGCCCAAATCAAACGGTAGTTGGTAAAGGCATATCAAATCCGTTGATAGCTGAAGGTTTGCTTAAAACCTTGAGGGACCTAATCCCGCCTTCCCCTCCAAAACTCCTTACCAATTCCCATCCATGGAATGGTAGGACCACAAAAAGTCTGTGACTATTTTTCTAGTGAAATAATCACAGATCAAACATGCCAAGTTAACATTATACCTCTGGCATATTCACTGTTAAGTTAACATTAAACCTTTAACAGTGATTTCCCTCAATTTTTCTAGTGGAATAAATTACAAATGGAACCTGTCATGTTAACATCACACCTCTGACAGTAAGGCTTTGATGTTTCCCGGGGGTAAAATTTCAACTTGTCAATTCTCTTCAATAGAATGACAAAATACTGTTATGTTCAAAATCACACCTCTAACAGTAGACAAATCCCGGTCAAGTTAATATCACACCTCTGACCAAACTTGCTCCAATCGCAAGACAAATCCCGGTCAAGTTAACATCACACCTCTGACCAAACTCGCTCCAATCGCAAGACAAATCCCAGTCAAGTTAACACCACATCTCTGACCAAACTTGCTCAAATCGCAAGACAAATCCTGATCAATTTAACATCACACCTCTGACCAAAATTTTAACTTGTCAGTCCTCTTCAATAGAATGGCAAGTCCACCAAACTACGTAAATTGCAGAATCTCTCGGTCAAGTTAATACTACACTTCTGGTCAAAGTTGCTCATATCGCAAAATCAATCGCTGTTAAGTTAACATTACACCTATGACAGTGATCTCCTCAATTTTCTCAGTAAAAATGAGACTTTCGTGGTGCTAAGTTAATATCACACTTCTAACAATTTAATTTGCTCAAATTGCAAACCCAAACCCGTCACATTAACATTACACCTCTAACGATAAAAATCTCCATGGATCTTCAACAAATTCATTCCCACTTGCCATTCTTTCCAATAGAGTGACAAGTCCACTTATGTTACGCAAAATCAATGCTGTTATGTTAATATCACACTTCTAGCAGTAACTTTACATTTCATTGATTTCCAGCAGAGTTCTAGTCATGTTAACACTAAACTTCTGACGATAGATTCGGACATAATTCCTGATGGATCAAACTCCACATGTTATTCTCATCAATAGAATAGCAAGTCCACAAAACTTGTTCAAAACACAAGTCCAAATCTTACTGTCAAGTTAACATCACACCTCTGACAGTAACTTTCTCAAGTTCTCCCAGTAGAGTTATTTAATTTGCTAAGTTAATATCGCACCTCTGACAATTAAAACGCTTTCAAAGAATCTTTGAGCGTGACCTTTGCGTCTCAAGCACTAGGGGTGAGCAGAGTTCGGTTAAAATCGAAAAAATCGCCCCGAAAACTGAAAACCGAAACCGATCCGAACCGAACCGCGTAAATTCGGTCGGGTTTCGGTATCGGGTTTCGAAACCCGAACCGAACTGAATTAACCGAACCAAATTAACCCTGCACAGTTTTGCGCCAATACAAGCAACATTCATGGTTTTACAATGATGTTGATGTATGTCATGTCATGCATGCTTGTATTTATGTCATGAGTACACGTCCCTAACTTTTCAGAATCATTAAAATGTTTGAATTAGTGAAACATTTCAAGCAATAAATTCATGAGATGTTCACATTTTTGTGTAATATTAAGGTTATTGTTTACATATATTTTATATATTTTTGAAATATTCTGTTATATGCAATAGAGTTTTACGCATCTCTTTTAGATATCTAATGTAGATATATTCTAAAGCTTTTCTTAAATCATTTTTGAACTTTTATGTTCATCTAAGTTTTGAAAGCTAGTTTATTTTTTAAACCAGTATTCGCATGAGAAAAATATTGATCACATGAAAAAGATTCATAATCAAGTTAAATTTGACGAGAAGGTGCGAAAGTTGAGATGGAAAGTTTGACGGCGAGGCGATCCCCCGAATTAACCGAACCGATCCGAGTCGGTTCGGTTCATGACCTTGTTCGGTTCGGTTCAGTTTTGTCAAAATTGACAAAACTCGAACCGAACCGACCGATGCTCATCCCTATCAAGCAAGAGCCGCGTCTCAATGAACTTAAGAGTTGCGTCTCAACAACAAGTAAAGACTGTGTCTCTACAGAAATTGAGAGCCTCGTCTCTACAACAATTGAGAGTCACATCTCAACTTTGGTGAAGTTCGCGTCTCCACTTGATCAGTGTGCCAGAATCGCGTCTGTGAGAGCTGCTTCCTCTCTCCCCTCCAATACAAATAGTATGTCTTTGCTACTACAATCAGTTTAACAATACACTGGCAAAGGCAATCGATAACTCCACCAGTTCAACAGTACACCGACAATCAAATTAAAACGATCTTTCTTGGAGGCTTCAAGCAATTCAATAGTACACTCATAAAGACCAAAATCCAGACAAGATCAAGCTTGAGACTGTCTCTCAGAAGAATGCCAGTTCGATTGCAGAAAGTCCAAATTCAACCGAAATCCAAAGTATTTCGAAATCCGTCTCAGTCAACCACGAAGTTTCGTAAACTTTGAAGGAGGTTCTGTAGGCTATCAAAAAATTACTGAAGACAACCTCAAATGCGAACCTCCTAGACGCGGAGGTCGCGTTCCAATGCCAGACGCGAAGGTCGCGTTCCAACCTCAGACACGGAGGTCGCCAGACGCAGACCTCGCGTTTCAATGTCAGACGCAGAGGTCGCCAGACGCAAACCTCGCGTTCTAATATCAGACGCGGAAGTTGCCCGATGCAGACCTCGCGTCCTTTGTCAGACGCGGACCTCAACCAGCTCCGCATTTCAACTCAAATGCGAGCCGGAGCAGCTCCGCGTTCTAACACAGACGCGAGCTTGTGAGCTGCGTCTCAACATTAGAGTAAGGTCCGCGTTCAGCGCGAGACCCGCATTTCTGCTGTAACTGACAGCCACGAATTTAGACAGTTACACCCCAATTTTCTCTCCACATAATGGGAAATAACTTCCCATTATGGAGAGATTTAAGGAGTTGGTTACACCCCCTCCCATTATGGAGAGATTTAAGGGGTTGGTTACACCCCAATTTCTCTATAAATAGCTATGAATAGCTAGAAAAAAAGGAGAGGAGGAGAATTCCCTAAAAGTCACACTTGATGCTTGACGCTTGAAGCTGGATAAATACAGAAGGCTGAAAGCTATGCACAAGGCTGCTGAACACATGTTGTGTTGGAGGAGAAAACTCTATAAACTTGCTGAGTTCAAGTGAAGTTTCTAATCTCTTTAAGATTTTAGCCATTGATTAAGGTTTCATACCTGACCAGTGGGCTTCCAATGAGAGCAAGAAGACCTGAAAATCAAGCTTCCGGTTCGGTTCGTCAACGGAGAATAAGAATCACTCTCCACTGCTACACGAAGAACCCAACATTAAACAAAGGGGAGATCTAACAATTCTTCCCTCTTTTGTAATCGGATTGTATCCATTGTATCTTCTATTCAATTAAAAGAATTTTGCAATTGTGATTTTTTCGACGCATACATGCGAGAATTTGGAAGTCTGACCTACTTCAGTGCTAAAGATGGCATGGTGAATCCACGAGCAAAGACGTTTATGTTTTTGGGTGTTAAGAGAAATATGAAAGGCAGCAGGTTATGGGACCCCAAAAATAAGAAGATCGTGTTGAGTCAGCATGTCACGTTTGATGAGACTTCAGTATTGAAGCCTACCATCTCTCAGCAGGTGGAGAGGACGGAGACCAAGGAAGTATCACAGCGGGTGGAGGTTGATGCTACTTCACCATCTCCAGTTGGTTCGGTATCAGTGAAGATTTCACCGGATGTGACACCGGGTGGAGATCATGTAGCCCGAGTTGATACTGAACAGGTTGAAGACATTGGTGAGAATGTCGAATTGTTTGTAGCCATTGGAACCAAGTTAAAACCACGCATGTGGATGAAAAAGCATGAATCTCAAGCTTGTTGATCGGTCACATATATTGCATACATATTGTCACATTTTCATGCTTGTTATCTAAATAAATCATATTAATAAGTTCTATTGTTCTTTATAAAATGCAGGCCCATTGCTAAAGGATAGGCTAGAGAAACGAGCCTGAAAGCCCATTTAATTTAGAATAAATTCGAAACCAAGGAATCAGGGCAAATCTTGGCATGTCAGAGAGGTTAAAAACTGGTTGAAATGAATCATCCCAAATCAAGTGGTTGAAGCCAACAAATCAAAGATCGTTTCGTCAAATCAGGGAGCTGAAACAGCAAATCCAACAAGACAAAAGGAAGCCTAAAGCCACGCCAACCATCCCTCCACCTAGATGTGGCCAATTGGCCACATACAGGCCGCGGATCCGCGGCCCAAGCCGCGGATCCGCGGCTTGTTGGTGGAGATAAGGGGAGCAAACGCTCCCCTTATCTCCTCACTCCCTTCCCTCTGAGGTTTTGCCTATAAAAGCTAGGATTTTGTGCTGAAAATTGAGCGAAGACTAGGATTAGAATTTTGTTTATTCTTTAAGGATTTAGGCTCTTTGTTAGATAGTATAGAAGTTGTATTTTTTGTTTTATAATTTGTAGTTCAGTACAAACACCAGAGAGAAGAGTGGAATTGAGTGTGTAATTCGTCTTTGAAGTGTCAATCAAAGGAGTTTCTACTTGCTTGATCAACTCTACTCGAATTCGGTATGTTCACGTTTACTTGTCATTCTCTTGTTTGTTTTCATTTCATAATGAGTAGCTAAATCAGTTTTCTGGGCTCACTAATGGACCTCTTCTATCACCTCTCTCTTGACTGATTTTCATAAAAGCAAAACTTTTTGAATCATAAAGTACCTTAGTTAAAACTTTGTTCTTGAAAGCACATGAGAATTTCTTTACTTTAAACTTGGACTTTTAAAGCACAAATCTCTTTGAACTGTTTTTATTTCATACTTACTTCTTCGCGCTTGATGGTTTAATATTCACTTCTTAATGATTTGTAATGAAAGGGCTTAAGATTTAAATGAAACGATCTTATTTGTTTTGCTTGGACATTAAAAGAAACTAAAGGTTTTTGGTTTATAATAAAAGTGATGCAACCCAAATTTCCTTGAGATAAGTACATAGTTGAGTTAAAAATTAGTGAGCCCAGATCTTCTCCTTCTTATATTATAATCAACCAAACAATTTTCATGCTTTTTAAATCACCTTCTCCAAAGCCTTCTCCAAATTTTAAGTTTTTCTTTTAATCATTTCCCTTCTTTCCATTCTCTTTTCAATTAAAAAACGAGCACAATTCTTTATTACCAAATAAAACACCGAAAAAGCTTTCATCGCATTCCTTCTCGTGGACACGACCCGTTAGCCACAAGTTACACGGTAATTTCTTAACTCTTTGATTTTTGCAATCACTTGTAACAACGATAAGCTCAAGTTGAAGGTCGTTGTTCTCCATGACGGTAGTGAGGAAGTTCATATGACTCAGCCAGATAGGTTCGCTGCTAAAGATTCAGGTACAAATGCTTAAGCTTGATGAAGTTCATTTCAATGAACTACGGTTGGCTTGATCCTTTGGGCAAGGTACGTAGGCAGCCGTAAAGGCGCAGCTATTTGGTGATGCAACCCATATGAAGCTATTTGGTTCTCGAGAAGCTGATTGAAACTTCACGTAAAAATGGCTAATTGGAACTTCACGTAGAGATGGAGAGACTTCACGCAGAGGTGAAGTATTGTGTCTAGTTGGACTTCACGTAGATGTGAGGTGTTGTGCTCTCTAAGAACGGATGATCTTCTGGTGAGAAGACAGTTGAGCTTGCATAGAAGGGGTATGCATCCAGTTATTGAAGCTGATGATGGTGTTCGGTGTGCTCTACTCAGACTTGGTTGGACCGTCACCTGAAGACATGTAGACTGGAGAGAGCTGGTCAATTGGAGAGTCAGTGTTGGATCATGATGAGTTCTTCATGAGGTCATATAGTTGCTGAGTTGGAGACACGTTCGGTGATCGGCATGTATGAAAGTTCTCCTAAGGTGAAGTGTAGGGAAGGCATGTGTGGTGCATCCTAGTTGATAGCTGAGCAAAAGGTTCTAAGACGAGATCGTGTGTCGATCGCTGAGATCGTGTGTCGATTTCGTCCGGAGCGCTCAAGCCGAGATCGTGTGCCAATTTCACCGAGATTGTGTGTCGATTTCGCTAGGTGATAGACTAGAGTTCGTTGGAGATCGGCTCAGATTTGAAAAATCTTCACCAAGGTGGAGAATTGTAGGAAGAGAGGAGATAGAGGAGATAGAAGAAGGTAGCACAGAGATCGAAAGACAAAGGAGCAAGACGACGCATTGAAGCAGGCCAGGTTAGCTCCTGGTCGACCGCACGGTCGACCGGTGTGCACAACGTGTGCAAGATTAGCCAGGTCGACCGCCCGGTCGACCGTGGCATGGAACGGTCGACCCCCGGTCGACTAATTGAAAGCATCTGCTATCGGTTTAGGTTCGATCGACCGCACGGTCGACCTGGACATGGGTCGGTCGACCGGCTGGTGTTTTGGCTTTCCTTTTGGGATTCGGATTCCTTTTCTATTTGGGATCGAATCCAGTTGGGGTTTTCTAAAACTCAGGGACTCTGTGGCTATAAATAAGAGCTAAAATCCTCATGTATTGTATCCCACTGAAAATCTCTATTGAAAATTCCTTGAAGAAGGAATAATTTATAATTGATTGTTAAATCAATAAAATCTCTCTCTCCCTTGCCCCGAGGACGTAGGCACGTTGCCGAACCTCGTTAAATACTGTGTTGATTGCTTTTCTCTATTGTTCTCTGTTCTTATCGTGTTGGGTACATCTCCGGCTACATCAGTCTCCGCCTGGTTAGTGGATTCCTCAGAGAGGTTGTTATCCTCTGCGCAATACTTTTATCAATAAGGGTAATATAACGTATTTTCTAAGAAAAGATGGGGTTACTAACATTAAACCTCTTATTGCTTGTGTGTATAAGGACTATGTTATAGAGTATATAACTTCGATCATCGGGATCAATTTCTGGACACGTAGCTTCATAATAATTCTGTAAAGCTTCCGCATAATTTCCTTCGGATTGAGCCGACATCCGTTACGGTCGTTCATTTTATTTAAAAAATCTCCGTTCCAGAACCGTACGTGAGATTTTCATCTCATATGGCTCCTCTCTTTCGTGCATAGTACTAAGGGGAATAAGCTACGAAATCCTAATTTCCCTATTCTTATTATGAACTGACAGGAGCTGGTATTTTTACAAGAAATCTCTAGCCAGCCTTCCCGCAAGAGGTTTTTTTTTCTTAACACCAATCGTATTAGTGCTAGATAGAAATGATAACTCCAACGATTTCTTTGTCCTCAACGCCTACTATTTCCAGGAATTAGTCACTTCAACGTTCTTTGATGGTTATATGGGTATCCAAAGTACAAATGAGATGGGTGTTTATTGTCCCAACCATTCTGTTAGTCCCGATACCGCTAAGGAAAAGGGTAATTTATAACAAAGTTTTCGTGTTGTTGATTCCTAGTGTAGTACTTTTTCCCCTATGTCGCCTATTGGTATTAGTGGACCGAGCTATCGGACATTTATTTTCGATTAGTGACTGTTTGAATTATCGATTTTTTTTTACAAAAAGACAATATACAAATCCATTATTCATATGATTTCCAAGATATGGAATCATAAAAATGATTTCATCGACGTTGTTTTTTGACTGGAAGACCTAGAGCTAACTATCGAGACTTTGGATTTTTATCTTATCCTTAGACAACACCCATTATAAATTATAATGGGTGGTTGTCCATTTTATTTTATATATCAACAATATCTGTATTTTCCGCTGAAAAAGGAAAACTAAGACTTGAGTTTCATGAAAAAGCCCTTTATCGGATTTGAACCGATGACTTACGCCTTACCATGGCGTTACTCTACCACTGAGTTAAAAGGGCCCTATTCAATTCATGAATTAGCCATTTTTCATTATGAGTCTACTGCATATATATGTATGTATGCAGTAGACTCATAATGGAACAAGAAATTTTATTTACCTAGAAATTTTTTTCTCGTTTTTGAATTTTCTGGCTTACTGTGAGATAGTGATAGGCATATTATATTTCATCTGAATGAGAAATGAAGCAATGAATGAAAATGGAAGAAAATAAATTAAATAAAGGTTTGTTTTACCCCCTACCCTTTCCCTTTTTCTGTCGGATCAATTGTTGCCTGAACTAAAGGAATCCTATCCTTCCCTTCGTTATATTGAATCGTATGAGATGCTTCATTCATGAAGCATCAAACAAACAAAAAAAAAAACGTTCTAATTCTATAGAATTAGAACATAGATAGAAAGACCTTTCCGATCAAAATTTGCATTTTACAGATTCAGACTAATAAACTGTCATCCTATTGAGATATATAAAAAATGATCGGTTTGAAAATGTTATACGAAATGAAATGTCACAATATTTTTTTATAAATGCCCAAGTAATAAAAAACAAATAATATCTTTTACATATCCACCCAGTTTATCGACCTTTCAAAAATGGTAGAACAGAAAATTTCTTTGTACACGACAGAAAAACGATCCCCTGAGGACCTGTATAATTATTGGGTTTATACTAACGGAAAAAATACAACTTGAATAATGAATTTATAAGTTGAATAAAAATTCTAGAAAAGGAGAAGGAATCCCTTGGTTTCGATATGCTAGAAAAAAGGATATGAGCGAAACTAGCCCCTTTTAGGCTCATGCGAGAACAAATCTAGCCTTATAGACCTGCTTTGGCCTCTGGAGCAGGTATAAAACTGGTCATTAGTTCTGACTTTTGTAAATGTCACTGAGTGTGGACGTCGTTCAGACCAGTTGAAATACTGCCCAAGAGCTTATTTTTGGAGTGTCAATAGTACTATAACATCCTATCCTAATTAATTCAGATTTACAACCTAACTAAAAATACAGTGTAGATGCACGCATATATATGTTGTCAAATATAATAGTGTATGCAAGAGGATTAGCCATCTATGTGTGTGCTATTAATAAAATAATATCTTTTGCAAGTATAAAACCCTTATGATAATTTCAAATACTAGTCCCTTGTGATAATATCAAATACTAGTATCCCCAAGCTCCATTACACTTGTACATGTATTCATAATTACTTATACATAAAATTGTAAATTTCCAATAACTTAATTTAAATTATAAAATAGATTAGTGTGATGTGTTGGAGAGAAATGGAGAGGGTTAGGGATGAGTTGGGTGAAGCGGGGGTGCCTTGAGATAATAAGTGATGAGATGGTATAACATGCAAATTTTGGGGAAAAAAAGAATAAGGAAATTGGAGAATTTAAATCCCCAAATAAAGACCCTCTCCTTCTCTCTCTCCCTCTCTCTCTCCCCCCCTCCCCCTTCATTCTGTCTAAGCAGACTCTCTCTCTTCCAACCCTCCATCTTTCTTTCATCTCTCCATCAATCAGCAAAGGAAAGGAATCCCCATTTCATCTCTGATTTTCAGAACCCAAGGTAGGATCTCCTCTCTCTTCCTCTCTCCTTATTCTTCCTATTCACTCTATCTCACCCTTTTCTCTTTATTTTTTTCATTTTACCCATCGAACCAGTAGTAGCCAAGGGGGAGGGGGCTCAGGCTCGGCGTTGCACGCGCATGTTCGGTGGTGCGGGAGGTCAAGGGAGGTGAGGAGCTCTCCTTTCGGAGGTCGGAGGTTATCACGAGGTATATCAACACACTAAATCTTGACCGTAGGTAAAAACAGCGTATATCCCTTTAAATTTGAACTAATTCTAATACTTATGACTAGCCCTAGGTTTGTTTACAAGTAAAGTTTGCAATCAGAAGGGGGATTCGGTCTAGCTAATTACCGGGGTACTTATTGAAGCTAAATGAGTAAACTAAAAAACAAATAAATTAAGATTTTGGCATTGTTAATTCCTGAATAAGTAGAGTATGAGACCTGTAAGAAATATGAAAGGAATTCATAGGTAATTTCAGTGAATATTCAAATAATCTAGTATCATGAAATTAGCATTATTCCTATAACGTGTGAATTAAAACTATTAACCCTATAGTAGAGACCTTGAAGTGATCAAGTAATGGCTTCCTCATGGTTATGTAATAGCACCAAAATTTAATTATTTGTAAATTTAAGTATTGCATTATATTGATAAGTTTTAGGTAACACATGGGCATATGTATGTTTTCCTAATTCTAACTTAATTAGACACGAGTAAAAACTTTGACTGTAATATATTAACAAGAAGGAAAGAAAAACAAAAGCCTATATGGTTGGATTATGTTAAATTCTTAATGTGGTAAAAATCCTATGTAATGTGGATATTGTGTATCATAGAGATTGATTCATGTGTATATATAACCGACACGAAACTATTTTATGTATTTTCAAATGATACAAATATCAAATGTATGTATAATATTTGTGTAATATGTGTTATGTTTGTTTACCTGGAAGAAGGGGTCTGCGGGAGACGGTAGGAGGGGGAAGATGGAGGTTTATTAAACACACACACACATATATTTTGAAGGAAAGGCCGAATAGGAACCGGTAGGAGGGAGAAGACGGTGGTTATTATTATCACATGCATGCGTGCGTGTGTGTGTGTGTAAGGAGGAAGGGGCTGGTCGATAGCCAGTAGGAAGGGAATGACGGTGGTCTATTATCATATGTGTGTGTGTGAATATTTATAAGGAGGAAGGGGCGGGCGAGAGCCGTTAAGAGGGGGAAGACGGATAATTGAACCTTATTTCTATGAACTATGTATGAATATGCCAAATAATAAATATTATCATGTATTGTCTAATTATGATGTTGTGTAACAAGGGACTTGTAAGTGCAATGAATATCAAAATTAATAAAGTTATCGACTGGTCGATGCGGTGGTACACACATACACGTAGGAATATGCACATAACAAACCCACACATAAATTCGAACATGTAATTGTATGAGTGAAGATAATTAAGAGTTAATTAAAAAAAAATTCATGATAGTTGAGACATCTAAATAATAATTTAAAAATCTATGGGAATAGAAAAGAAAAGCTTGCATTATATGGTTGAAAATTTACAATAATTCATTTAATAACTATGTATATCACTCCTAAAGGTTATTGAAAAATAAAAATTTTTACTTAACAATCTCAGCATGATTTACTCACTGAGCTGTCGAGCTCACTCCTTTTTATTTCTAAATATTTCAGGGTTGGATAAAGGTAAGGAACTGGCCTAGGCGCTGGAGAGCTCAGTGTTGAAGTGAATAATGTTTTATGATTTTCTAGCACTAGTCTACTCGATTTATATTTTTCTTTTCTTTTGGGAACAATACTTATTATGTACAAATATATGAAATTATTATATGTATCCAGTGCTTAGTGTTATGGTAAGTAAATATGAAATTTTTGTTTAGATGATGAAGATGTATTCTTTTGGGACAAGGAATGGTTGTGTATTTTGGCAATGATGGGTATAAAACTTGATGTGATGGTTTTATATTATACGGAATCATGTTGGGATGGAAGTAAAGGATGTGTAATTATATGATGAGATTGTGGATTCTGGTTGCATACATATACTTGAAGATAAATAGGCCGTGTTGGCTGAAATTGTTATTCGATATAAATAGGCCGTTGTGAGCTAAAAATTTGTTATATTACATTATGGCAGAGTCAAAAGTTTATAAGAGGTGCTGCTGAAATTTTTGGAAAAAATAAGAAAATTATGGTTAAATTGAGAGTTATTAGACTAATCCCATATTTAGAATCTGGGATTGTTACAATTCCGATTCTCAATGGTAAAGCAAGTCAGGCAAGATCAATACAATCATTTCTATTCCCAAGAAATATTTTTATTTTGAAAAGTCCTTCCATTCTAAATACATTCCTTTAAATACGTACTTGATTGCATCTAGCAAGAGTAATACAATGTTCAAAATCACTTCTGTGTTTACATTTATTTTGAAAAAAAATACAGATGATCCCGATTCGATCCCTACATCCAGCTGCTACGTCCAGCGACACCTCCGAACTCCGAAGATACGTCTTTCCGAGAACATCCATCGAAAGGCTCAGCCTTATTGCTCACACCACTGTTCAGAGATCCAAGAATCAGGAAAGAGGCTTTGGGAGATTCCTTCACAAAAATAAGAGATCCTCCAGATGAAAGCTCTTCTCATTTTCGTTTGGAACATGCCCCAAGGAAGCCAGACTGGAATCACCCTCCTGTTGGCCCAAAGGCCATTAGCCCTGATTTTGATGATAACAAACCATATGTGGTTAGGTATTAACAAAATTGTTTAATTAAGTTTCAGTTAAAAACTTATGTTGCATTTTGGCTCCATCACAAGACTCACACATTTTGAAGCCAAGAAGATTTAGATCTCAGAGCCTAACACACTAGAAGAGCTCAAGGATCAAGCAATATCGAGAAGTCTATTTTAAGATTTGTATTTTTACCTTTTCTATTTTAGTTAGGATCTATAGTCATTTATTAAAACTAAGATGAAAGAAGTTGATAGGTTTTGGGATTGTCACACACACACATTTCATATTCCTTTGTGTTTTCTAGCAAAAAATTTATTACCTGGTTTCTTACCGAGTTTCAGAAAATCAGGTTTTGGAAAATAAGTTTTGGAAAAAACTAGTTTTTTATTTTAGAAAAGAATTTTTATGAAAATATATTTCTAATCTATTTGGTGTTGATCTATGATTACACTCTAGCTCTTCAAGTCTATAGAACTCTATTTTGTATTTACTTATCAAAAAAAAATTTATTAGAAAATTATTGACTTCAAAATGATATCCAAAAATCTATTTTGGCCCTCAGCCGGTCGACCGGACGGTCGACCGCTGGCAGAGCAAAACTGCTCTATCGGTCGACCGACATGCACCAAGTGTAAGCGTGCACTTCAGTCGACTGGGCCGGTCGACCGTTTTAAAGAGCAGTGCTCTCTGTTTGTTCCGGTCGACCGGCCCGGTCGACCAACAGAGAGTTTCACTCTCTGTTTGGGAACCACGGTCGACCGCTTTTCCCAACGTTCGAAAATCTAACCATTGGCGGTCGATCGGCCGGTCGACTGGCAGCAGAAATTTCTGCTGACTTGGCTGCCAACGACTAGATTCAGTTTTATCTTTTGTTGGATTTTGTCCCAACAGATCTACTATATATTCTAGTCTGGTTTTCATCCCCTATAAATAGTGAGACTATGAAATAACTTCACAATAAGATTTCTAAGCCTTACATCAAAGTTTTTCATAGTTTAGCCTCTTTGTAAAAAGATTTTCTCTTAAGCCAACTATTTCCAAAATTTGATGTTTTAGCTTGAGCCTTTCCTCTACTTCTCTACTTGTTATTTGCATTACACAATCTCAAGTGTTTCACTTCATCATTTTGGTTGTAGGGTTATGCTTGTGAGTTATCTTTGTGGTCAGGTGTTGATTACCGTTTTCTTTAATTGAGAAGTTATAGAGGTTGCGGCCTCGAGCGAGCTAGTGAGCTCCAAGTTGGTGTTGCGACACCGTGAGAGAGGACAAGTATGTTCGAAGAGTTCTAGTGAGAACTTGTAACAAATTGACGATCCGGTGGGATCGATTATAGTGGAAATCCTTCTTCGTGTTAAAGGCGGGGACGTGAGCAGTGGCTCAAACCTCGAAACATATCTTTGTGTTTGCTGATTATACTCCAAAATTGTATTTTTATCATCACTTTTACACATATATTCTTAATCATTCCTTTATTAATTAATGCTATTAACCTTTTTTTTGATTATGGTGTGTAGTTACTTAAATGAGAGCATAAAGATATAAGAAGATTCATTTTATCCCTAATTCTATCTAAAGTTAGATTTTAAATTTAATCCAAAGGAGGAAAGGATTAATCTTCATTTCCTAAATTTAAGTTCAAATTCAGAAGATAAAGTCGTAGAATATGAAGGGGATAAAACTAATCCTAAAAGGAAAAAGGAGGATAATTCAAATTAAATGGAGATCAAAATCAATTCAGACTCGAATTCTGACTGTATACCTTTTAGTATTCGGATCATAACTTTACTACAGATATTCAAATCTGATGATTTAAGATTCTACAGAACAAAGACTTGAAGGATTATAATTGTTATGTTTATCACTCTATCTAATGCAGCCGTCTGATGAGTCATATTCAGCAAATAACATGTCGATTTGCTGCAGGACTGAATTCCTTATTGAATTAGGAAACCTTGTAATTTGTATCCTATTGTGATTAGATTTGAGGCCTATTTAAAGAGCTAAAATATCTCAAAATCAAATATCTCCACATCAAAAATCATAATTTAGGATTTTTCTTTTAGTCTCTTCTCCAAATTTCTTTTGTATTTTTTAGATTTTAGTTCTACTTCTAATTTGAAGTCTTGTGAGAAGGAGAAGCCATTGTAATTCGAGGTGACAGATTAATACAAGATGCTTTCTTTCTTTTCATATCTCTTTTGTTATTTAATTTATTTTTATTTTTTCTTATTTTTTTATTTCTTACTTTTTTTTGCTTAGCTAGATTTTTCTCATAACTTGCTAAGACATTACCACCATCACATCTAATATCTAGTAGATAACCAATTTAGATCATATGCATGCTTACTCCAATTTTTATTCTTGAAGACTCATTAGGATAAGCAACTAGGTCAAATATTTGCTAATACTTCTTAACTATTTTTCTCAATCTATGCTTGATAAAAATCTTGATATTTTAATGTTAAAAATTGATTAGTGTTATTTCAAATAGGGTTAAGATATGCTAAATACTTTCTAATGATTTTTTCTTACTTTATACTTGATTGACAACCTTGATATTGTAACGTTAAAACTTGGATGGTATTATTTCAAATCATAACCTAGTTTCTATCCCACGTATCTTGCTTGGTTTTGTGGTAGAATATCATGTTTAGGATTTGAAGTGAAGTAATTATCTATCTAGTATTAGCATGTATGGTGGTTGATTATTAGTAAGTTATGAACCTTTCTTTTACATTAATTCTTTTTTCACATACAATCCATCCCTCTTTTCCACGTTCTTTAAAAACAGAGAAGATAATAAGAAGACAATATTACCGAAAAGTTTCCATCGCATCTCTCCCTGAGGTTTGACCCATTTAGCTCTTACTACAGCGGTTAAATTGCAAAGATTCAGAGTTAAAACTAATCACATACACTTCTCATATTTTCTGTACACTATTTTGTGCAATCAAATTTTGACGTCGTTGCTGGGGAGAGAACGATATATATTATTTTCTAACTTAGGCTAGATTTTTTTTATCTATTTGTTTCTCTTTGTTTTTAACATTTCTTATGTGATATCGCTTATTACAATAATTTTTTCAATTTTAATGGTAATTCATATTACACCTCGACCTCTTTTGAATCAGATATTACCAACCAGACATATCATAACTTTAGCCAACCAAGCATGCCTAGCTGGTCTTATCCAAATCAACATATGCCCTAACCTTAATTTCATGAAACAAATTGGAATAATTATCTCTACTCCTCACCGAGTCAATGGGGATACAACACCCCAGAGCCATATTGTCAACCACCTTTCCAACCATCATCTTCATATACTTCTTTTCCTACACCACCAATAGAAGAACCTACTTACTTGAAAAAGAGTATAGAATCCGTGATTCAGTCCTCAAATGATCCATTCGATAGGTTAGAAGAAAAAATAGATTATATGTAAGGTTTAATGAATGAGCAAATTTCTAAACTTTCAAACATCCTTGAACTAACTAACCAAATTGATAGGAGCCACGAATCATGGTGTCTTGAAAACCTTGATCAAAATTCAATTTCATCGCACCAACGTGAACTTGATCAATCCCAACCCATGGACAAATTGGCAAGTTTTAACTTTAATGAGATTGAATTAGATTGTGAATGCGAACCCGATCCTCAACTTTATGATCTAATTCCAAACTTTGAATCTATGTTGACTCCGGTGTCTTTACCCCATTTGGACCCAATTCCCGAGCCAACATTAATTCCAGTACCAGTATATTATGAAATTGGATCATCTATTTTGAGTGGCCACATTCATTTAATGGATCATAAATATGAACTTAAATTCTTTGATTTGGAGCCCACTCTTTAACCAAACCCGACTCTCAAACCTAAATTAGATTTTCCCGAGCCGGTATTGGTTCCCAATCCTATCGTTCTTGAGCCCAAATCAATCACTTAATTAAGTCAAATGCTATTGTTGGACCAAGGCGTAGACAATGATGAACCTGAGTTAGTATTTCAAGATTGGTCATCCAACCAAGATAGATTCAATGTTTAGGGTCTTACATGATCCTATACATTTGGGGGATAATAACAATATACATAAGAAAGAGATCATAAAAGGTGGGTTCCTTGATGATCCACAATATTTTGATTGGGTAGCAATGCTTGGTCCAATCCGGCCACCACTGGAACACCTGAAAGTACACCTAGAGGGGGGTGAATAGGTGTAAAGCTAATCTAATGAACTAAATGTGAAAATTAAAACTAAATTGCAACAACACTTAATGCAACTAACGAGTGTAGCCGAACTCCCGGTGAAGGGCTCTGGACTAACTCCTCTTGATTCCTCTGAATAAGAGTTGAGGCGCTATATGAAGCTCTCGTGTTTAAGCACAAGTAAGGCACACACAAACAAGCCAAGCATATAATATGAATGAGCAATATGAAATGATGCAAGGCACAAAAGTAAAGAGAGAGTTAAGAGTCAATGGATCAAACGCAAATAACAAGATGTGTTTCGAGGTTCGAGTACCCAGCTCTACGTCCCCGCCTTCACCGAGAAGGATTTTCAATCCACTAACTTGTCCACAAAGGACTCCCACACAGGGAATCTCCACCGAGGATTTGGGGCAATACAACCGGGAGTTCACAACTCCTCTCTCCAACCAATACAACCTCTCACAGAGGCAATGCACAACCAACACCACCTCACACAAGAGGGGTAGGCCCTTAGCCAAACAACCACAATCCACCTCTTCACTAAGAGGGATACAAATCCAACACCAACTCCACCCCTCACTAGAGGGAGCAATACACAATCTCAACCTCTCACAAGAGGGAGCCAACCACCACTCCAAAAACCTCTACCCAAGAGGGATAACACAATGTAGGAGGGTTACAACAAGGTGGTCTATCTCAACCACAAACAATCTTTTTCACAAAATAAAGATCCTAAATAGATAGGATAGGAGATATAGCTCAAGTGTGAAAAAAAAAACAAAGTGTTTTGATCAAAGAAAATCACTTGGGAAAAACACCAAAAAGATATGAAATTTTTAGACCAAAAAACCAATTCCCAAAAGACTATTTTCTTTGAATTTTCAAACACTTTAAAAACAAGTAGAGATCAAGAATTTTGAACCCAAAATTTTTTGCTTGAAAAAACTTGAAGAGTATGAAATTTTTCTCCTTAAAATCTTACCAAAAACTGATCTCAAATGGGGTATATAAAGGCCCCAAGAAAAACTAGCCGTTGGGGCTGATTTTAGCCCTGGCGGCTGGCGGTCGATCGGCCCAATCGACCGCCAACGGTCAAAAATTTGACCGTTGAAGCCTTCTGGTCGACCGCCCGGTCGACCGTGCCAATCCAAAGAGCAAATGCTCTCTGACCGGTCGACCACTCAGTCGACCATCCAAGCCTTACAGTCGACCGGTCGGTCGACCACCCCCACCCAGAGTGGGGTACTTGCAGTCGGTCGACCACCCGGTCGACCGGCCCAAGTGGTTGGCCAGCGTGCACGTTTTGTGCACGTCGGTCGACCGGTCCGGTCGACCGCCAGAGCCTGGCAGGCAATTTTTCAGAACTTGAAACTTGGGTTTTAATTTTAAAATAAAATCTCATAAAACTTCTAAAATTTCACAAAAATAGTTTCAGTATAATACATTGAAAATCAAACATGTGTGAAAAATTTCAACACATATTTCAAACTTTTTGATCCATTTTTGTGACTTAGAAATTTTGTCGAAAACCGAAATCCGTATTTTCTAAAACTTAGATTTTTGAATGAAAATACGTTTTGTCCAAAACTCATCCAAATACAAAAACATGATATAGAAACAACTTTTAAGGCATGCTGTATATGGATATAATCCAATATATATATATGTATGTATATATATATATGTATGTATGTATATATATATATATATATATATGTATATATATATATATATATATATATATATATATATATAAAGATATATATCATAGTTTTTGACAATAATTCCAAAAACAAGTTTTGTTAAAATACAAAACCTAAACACATGAATAGGCATATCAAAATAAGTTTGTCTAAGATATGAAGCATACATGTATATAGAACACATCTAATATACATTAAACCATGTAAACTTGTTTTGAATCTATCTATTCATGAAAATCAATATCGGTTAAACCAAAAACCAATAAACATGAAAACTAAAACAAGTGTGTGTGTTGTGAACTTGAGTATATCACACTATCTAGTCTTTACAAATGGATCTAAAACATAAACTAAACTATGTACCGAGGTCTTCTTGTAGAGCGCCGTCTCCAAGTCGACTCGATCCAAACCGTGATCCACCGAGCTTGACTCCAATGAGTGCTATATATGATCTTGACGCTCGGGCTCTTGAATCACCATGTGAGAAGCTCTAAAACACCTTTATTGAAGCTAATCACCTACTATTATCTTGGTTAAGAATCTGAAACTAAACATCACAAGATTATTAGTAAACATAACTACATGAGTTAATCATCATCAAAACTAGAGTGGAAGGCCTCTGGGCCAACAATCTCCCCCTCTTTGATGATGACAAAACTCATGGAGTTATATATGCATGGATTAAAGTTAAGCTTCAAAGAAGCTCCCCCTTAACTCATGCATAGAAATAAACAATAAGATATGCAATAAATACTAAACATGAATATGCATAAACATGCATAAAATAATGAAATGAACATGCTCTTGATACCAACATGCTCTTAATACCAACCTTTTTAAAATAAATCTTTTTCCTTTTTAAAATAAACATGTTCTTAAATACATGCTCTTGATACCAGTCAATTAAAAAACTAATCAATTAATAGAAACTCTTGATATAAGTAAAAACTCAACTATATGCATATAAAAACTCAAATACTTCTCCCCTTTTTTGTCAATCATCAACAAAGGGGTCAAAGAAAATAATGTTCTCCCCTTCTCCCCCTTTTTGTCAAAAAAAAAAAACCAATAACGGGGTGACATTAAACAAATCAACAAAAAGATATATGCGATATACATTCATGAAGAGGAAGACGCTAAGTTAACTTCCTACATATATGCATTACATGAAGAAGGGATGACAAGCCCTAACTCACATAACGCATAATATGTAATGCATAAGAGGAGATGTGAAGCTCCCCCTACACACGTGTATCGTATAAAGAAGAGTTGTCAAGCTCCTTAATATAAGATACATTCAACATGAATCTATATGTAGAAGAGATGTTAAGCTCCCCTTGCATATGGCAATATACATCAAAACATTTTTAATTTTCTTGATACCAATCGAAAGTAAACAAATAAACATCTTGATATCAATTGTAAGTATATGATACCAAATTAAAATCAATATTCATTTTTCAGTTATTTTTCATCATAAAGTACGAGAGTGGAAATTAAAGATAAACCAAATACCAATTGAAAGATGAAATACGAATTTTCTCCCCCTTTATGAAATACCAAATAAAATGATACATAAGCTTGTATAAATACCAATTGAAAACTAATCAATTGAAAACATAATAGTCATTAAAAATCAAGCTTAGCATAACAAAAATTTGTGCTCAAAAATATAGAGATATATAAGCACAAATTAAAACATATATATGAGTATACAAAATGTCAATATTGATACCAATTGAAAAGATCCAATGATACCAATTGAAACTATAATAAGATCAAGTGTATAACTCATATTTCCTTCCACCAATTTCATGCACATGTTTAAAAAGATTTTCAATAATAAGCATACAAGGCATGGTCGCCCAACCAACCGCCCTTGAATGGGTAGGGATTTCAAAAATAAATATAGTATGTTTGAAAACTCTACCATATGAAGAATACGAACTAGTTATAAGAAAAATTTGTAAACTAGTACGAAATCCTTCAAGCAAAGAATAAAACAAAAATATATTTCATGAAACATGAAAATCATTCAACAATTGACACTCAAAAGATATAAAGCTCATATATGACTCATGAAAACAAAATCATGAGAAACCAATAAGTAATGTGAGTGTACAAGTTTTGTGTGAAAGAATAATCATGAAAATGGTCAATTTAGCTCAATTTGGATTTCCTTGTCAAAACATGAAAATCATCAACACGATTTTAATCTTCAGGGTATATGTATGTCATGTACAAACTAAAATATATATACATATCCAAATAAAAACGAGTCCACAAAGATATATGCATGAAAGCACGTCGCTCAATGATGTATATGTATAATCAATAGTTTAGACAAGATGTACATATACATGAAGTTAAACATATAAACATGAAAACATGTACAAAATGGGAATACAAGTCAAATGTATGAATCATTAAACTAGACTATACTAGTACATCTAATGGGTACAAATGAGCGTTCAACACAAACATATAATGATTTATTTGTAGCTCACTAGTTGTACAAGTATAAATTCTAGTTTTAATGAAAACTAACATTCAAACAAGTAATCAAATCATGAAGAATAAAACAAGACATAAATCGACATGATAAACATAAATACGATCATTATGTAAATCCACATGCTATTAGAGCTATGATAAACATGATAGCTAAACATATGTGAGAACACAAAAATAATGGTCCATATAAATATGGGTGATCTCAAATGCTATACATGCATGTCAATGGTCTAATAATCATGGCATTTAACATACTAATCAAAATATGCTAAAACTCAACAATATGAAAAGCATGTAAACTTAAATGGGAGTTAGAGATTGTTACCAAAACCTAGAAGGCAACTCTCCATGTCTCCAAAACAAGGTGGTCCTCCCACCAAAACTTTCCTTGAAAGTGATGCATCCAAATAGTCCTCATAAAGCTCGAAACGCATCACCTCAAGGCACCATCACTCTCACGTCATGCGAGAGCCCACACCTACATCAAATACAATAGGGGTGGTCTTTGGTACCCATACTCTTTTGGGTCCATGGGGGTTAGCTCCTTTCCTAACCCAAACAAACTTAGTTGTAAATTTACATCATGTATATGATCATAACAAAACTTAGCAAGGTGGCCCGTACATCCACAATGTGTACAAGTGTACACATGAGCATACAATGCGTGATGAGTGTGGCCGTGAGGAGCATGGGTATGCCGTGATTTGTGTGCATGCGAAAGAGGAACTTGTTTCTTTCGAAACAAAGATTCCAAACGTGTATGGTTCATGGCACAATGGCTCAAAGTGGAGCCCAAACAATCCATATTCTTCTTTAACAAATTTATATCATTTTCAATGTTAGAAGAAGTGGAGCATGCAATAGGTGAGCTAGATGATGAAGCTACACTAGCATGGCAAACATGTGAGTCTAAATCATTTTTCAAAACAATATTCTTTTTAGAAACCAAATCTAATTCTTTTGAAATGGAAGCAATTTCCATTTTTAAAGAATCATTTTCTTTTAAAACAAAATCAACTTTTGAAGACAAGTTTTCATTTTTCTTCAAAATTATTTCACAATCATTTCTAGATTTCAAAAATTCATTTTCTTTTAGGGCAAGATCTAGTTGGAATTTAAGTGAGTCACGTTCACTTGAAATCTCTTCCTTTTCTTGCAAAACAATCTCAAGTCTAGAAGATAAATTTTTATTTTCTTCTTTTAAAACAAGACTTTCCTTTTTCAATAGTTTATATTTTGAAATCAAATTTTCACAATTTTTAGCAAGTTCATCATTCATTGCTTGTGCCTCTAAACACTCATTGCAATAGGAACTAGTGCTAGCATCTAGTTGAGTGTCTGAGTGTACCTCAAGGGAGTCATTCTCTTGGACCATGAAGCAACGTTCATCAGACTCGTCTCTTCTAGATCTCCTCATCTTATCGATAATCTTTGGTAGCTCGGGAGAAGTCAAAATGCTCCATACTGTAAAAGCGGACTCATAGTGAGAGAACACATGTAAATATTCTTTATGAAGAGATGCTCTAAGTGCCTTTAGGTCTATTGCATTGGCCTCTATATGCTTGCTATCATTAGGGTAGGATTCCTTGGTAATGGTAAGGTAAACATGCAAGCCTAGGATTTTTAAATGACAACTCATAAGAACCTTCCATATGTCAAGTCTAGAGATATCAAACATGGGAGGAACATCAATGAGTGCAAACTATATGTGTGCAAATGCAAATGCAAATGAAGATTAGCAAAATCAAGATTACACTCCTAGGTGGTTAAACCAAATATCAGGAACGTAGGCTCTGATACCAATTGAAAGTACACCTAGAGGGGGGTGAATAAGTGTACGACTAATCTAATGAACTAAATGCGAAAATTAAAGCTAAATTGTAACAACACTTAATGCAACCAACGAGTGTAGCCGAATTTCCGGTGAAGGGCTCTGGACTAACTCCTCTTGATTCCTCTGAATAAGAGTTGAGGCGCTATATGAAGCTCTCGTGGTTAAGCACAAGTGAGGCACACACAAACAAGCCAAGCATATAATATGAATGAGCAATATGAAATGATGCAAGGCACAAAAGTAAAGAGAGAGAGTTAAAAGTCAATGGATCAAACGCAAACAACAAGATGTGTTTCGAAGTTCGAGCACCCAACTCTACGTCCCCTCCTTCACCGAGAAGGATTTCCAATCCACTAACTTGTCCACAAAGGACTCCCACACAGGGAACCTCCACTGAGGATTTGGGGCAATACAACCGGGAGTTCACAACTCCTCTCTCCAACCAATACAACCTCTCACAGAGGCAATGCACAACCAACACCATCTCACACAAGAGGGGCAGGCCCTAAGCCAAACAACCACAATCCACCTCTTCACTAAGAGGGATACAAATCCAACACTAACTCCACCTCTCACTAGAGGGAGCAATACACAATCTCAACCTCTCACTAAAGGGAGCCAACCACCACTCCAAATCAACCTCTACCCAAGAGGGGCAACACAATGTAGGAGGGTTACAACAAGGTGGTCTATCTCAACCACAAACAATCTTTTCCACAAAACAAAGATCCTAAATAGATAGGATAGGAGATATAGCTCAAGTGTGAAAAAAAACAAAGTGTTTTGATCAAAGAAAATCACTTGGGAAAAACACCAAAAAGATATGAAATTTTTAGACCAAAAAACCAATTCCAAAAAGACTATTTTCTTTGAATTTTCAAACACTTTATTAAAACCAAATAGAGATCAAGAATTTTGAACCCAAAACTTTTTGCTTGAAAAAACTTGAAAAGTATGAAAATTTTCTCCTTTAAAATCTTACCCAAAACTGGTCTCAAATGGGGTATATAAAGGCCCCAAGAAAAACTAGCCATTGGGGCTGATTTTCAGCTCTGGCGGCTGGCGGTCGACCGGCCCTGTCGACCGCCAACGATCAAAAATTTGATCGTTGGAGCCTTCCGGTCGACCGCCCGGTCGACCATGCCAATCCAGAGAGAAAATGCTCTCTGGCCGGTCGACCGCTCGGTCGACCGTCCAAGCCTTACGGTCGACCGGTCGGTCGACCGCCCCCACCCGAGAGTGGGGTACTTGCAGTCGGTCGACCGTCCGGTCGACCAGCCCAAGTGGCTGGCCAGCATGCACGTTTTGTGCACGTCGGTCGACCGATCCGGTCGACCGACTCTTAGTCCGGTCGACGTCCAGTCGACCGCCAGAGCCTGACAGGCAGTTTTTCAGAACTTGAAACTTGGGTTTTAATTTTAAAATAAAATCCCATAAAACTTCTAAAATTTCACAAAAATAGTTTCAGTATAATATATTGAAAATCAAACATGTGTGAAAAATTTCAACACATATTTTAAACTTTTTGAACTATTTTTGTGACTTAGAAATTTTGCCGAAAACCAAAATCCGTATTTTCTAAAACTTGGATTCTTGAATGAAAATACGTTTTGTCCGAAACTCATCCAAATACAAAAACATGATATAGGAACAACTTTTAAGGCATGTTGTATATGGATATAATCCAATATACATATAAAGATATTTATCATAGTTTTTGACAATAATTCCAAAAACAAGTTTTGTTAAAATACAAAACCTAAACACATGAATAGGCATATCAAAATAAGTTTGTCTAAGATATGAAGCATACATATATATAGAACACATCTAATATACATTAAACCATATAAACTTGTTTTGAATCTATCTATTCATGAAAACCAATATCGGTTAAACCAAAAATCGAAAATCAATAAACATGAAAACTAAAATAAGTGTGTGTGTTGTGAACTTGAGCATATCACACTATCTAGTCTTTACAAATGGATCTAAAACATAAACTAAACTATGTACCGAGGCCTTCTTGTAGAGTGCCGTCTACAAGTGGACTCGATCCAAACCGTGATCCACCGAGCTTGACTCCAATGAGTGCTATATATGATCTTGATGCTCGGGCTCTTGAATCACCATGTGAGAAGCTCCAAAACACCTTTGTTGAAGATAATCACCTACTGATATCTTGGTTAAGAATCTGAAACTAAATATCACAAGATTATTAGTAAACATAACTACATGAGTTAATCATCATCAAAACTAGAATGGAAGGCCTCTGGGCCAACAACACCACCTTGAGTTCATATTTTGCCTTTCCTTTTTTTTTTTCATGCATACATGCATTCATTCATACATTGACGACAATGCATGAGATAAGTGTGGGGGAGGGTTTACTAACATACTAACAGAGGCAGATACTAACAAAAACAAATTTTTTTAAAAAAACTTTTTGAAAGAGAAAATAATATTTTGATTTATTTTTGTAAGTAATTAAGTAATTTTAAGGAATAGGAAAATCATAATTAGGATTTCTTAACACCTGATCAAAATAAAAATTATTTATTTGATTTTTAGGTTTAGGAGAAAAATTGAAAAAGTAATTTAGTCTTAATAATTTTACCTTAATGAAATATTCATGCTTTAAACACTTACACACTTGGGATTCAAAACAAAGACTCTTGTATCTTAGAAAATATATATATAATAAATAAATCTAATTATTGATTAGCTAGGTACTTTAAGAAAGCCTTGGTACTTACGCGAAAGGTAATTAGGTAAGTTTGAAAAAATATATATATAACTATATTATACGTATTAACACATCTAATAATCAATTAGTTAGGTATTAGGGTCTCAAGAAGCCTTATTACTTACAAAAAGAAAATTAGATGAGTTATACATATGTAAAGAAAAAGGAAAAAAAGGAAAAAAAAGAAGTGCTTAAAGGGCAACGAAGTGGTAATACTTTGAACTTCTGCATAAAAAAATTATATATTTTAAAATACAAGGTATAAGAGTTGAAGTTTAAGAATCCTAAGTAAAAAAATTCGCGTTCACAACGGTGCATATGACTTAAGGTAAAATAAAAGACTAAGTAAGAATTTCAGTTTTAATCCTAACCTAAATTGATGATAAATATTTGCATCGAGACTAAGTATAGGAATGAATAATTTGATGATCCTAAGACTTATAGATTACTTGATTTTCTCAAAGATACTTCAAATATTTTCTCTTTCAAATTTTCGAAAATACTAACATTTTATTTTTCTTTCTTTATTAATTTTGTGGGTGTAATTCATTGAAAACCCTCACGAGACAACACTCGTCGTCTAGGGTAACTTAGAGGTTTAACGGCTTGTTGCACGTACTAAGTGCAATCGTGATTCCTACGAAAGTGAGTTAGGTTAGATTAAATTAGTTTCTAACATTTGTTTTGCTCGAGGACAATCAAAGATAAGTGTGGGATGTGTTTTACTCCAAAATTGCATTTTTATCATCACTTTTACACATATATCCTTGACCATTCCTTTATTAATTAATGTTATTAATCTTTTTTTGATTATGTTGTGTAGTTATTTAAATGAGAGCATAAAGATACAAGAAGCTTCATTTTATCCCTAATTCTTTCTAAAGTTGGATTTTAAATTGAATCCAAAGGAGGAAAGGATTAATCTTCATCTCCTAAATTCAAGTACAAATTCAGAAGATAAAGTCCTAGAAGATGAAGGGGATAAAACTAATCCTAAAAGGGAAAAGGAGAATAATTCAAATTAAATGGAGTTCAAAATCAATTCAGACTCGGATTCTGACTGTACACCTTTTAGTATTCGGATCATAACGTTTGTTACAGATATTCAAATCTGATGATTTAAGATGCTACAGAATGAAGACTTGAAAGACTACAATTGTTATATTTACCACTCTGTCTAATTCAGCCGTCTGATGAGTCATATTCAGTAAACAACACGCTGATTTGCTGCAGGACCGAATTCCTTGTTGAATTGGGAAACCTTCTAATTTGTATCCTATTGTGATTAGATTTGAGGCCTATTTGAAGAGCTGAAATCTCTCAATATCAAATATCTCCACATCAAAAATCATAGTTTAAGATTTTTCTTTTAGTCTCTTCTCTAAATTTTTTTTGTGTTTTTTAGATTCTAGTTCTACTTCTAATTTGAAGGTTTGTGAGGAGGAGAAGCCATTGTAATTCGAGGTGACAGATTAAAATACAAGGTGCTTTCTTTTTTTTTCATATCTCTTTTATTATTTAATTTATTTTTATTTTCTTATTTTTTTATTTCTTACTTTCTTTTGCTTGTCATGTTTACCATGAGTAGTTAGATTTTTCTCATGGCTTGTTAAGACATTACCACCATCACATCTAATGTCGAGTAGATAATCAGATTAGATCATATGCATGCATACTCCAATTTTTATTCTTGAAGACTCATTAGCATAAGCAACTAGGTCAAATATTTGCTAATACTTCTTAACTGTTTTTCTTAATCTATGCTTGATAAAAATCTTGATATGTTAATGTTAAAAATTGATTAGAGTTATTTCAAATAGGGTTAAGATTTGCTAATAACTTTCTAATGATCTTTTCTTACTTTATACTTGATTGACAAACTTGATATTGTAACGTTAAAACTTGGATGGTATTATTTCAAATCATAACCTAATTTCTATTCCACGTATCTTGCTTGATTTTGTGGTAGAATATCATGTTTAGGATTTGAAGTGAAGTAATTATCTATCTAGCATTAGTATGTATGGTGGCTGATTATTAGTAAGTTGTGAACCTTTCTTTTAGATTAATTCTTTTTTCACTTACAATCCACCCCCTCTTTTCCACGTGCTTTAAAAACAGAGAAGATAATAAGAAGACAATATTACCGAAAGCTTTCATCGCATCTCTCTCTGAGGTTTGACCCGTTTAGCTCTTACTACAGCGGTTAAATTGCAAAGATTAAGAGTTAAAACTAATCACATACACTTCTCATATTCTCTGTACTCTGTTTTGTACAGTCATTTGCGATTGTCTACTATCTCTCTAAACTCTACTCTCTCACTTTACTTGCACTTATATTGCTTACTCTTTTGCAAGATCAATCTAATTATTATTGCTTATTGTTAATTTGTTTTTAATTTCGCATTATTTGCCATTAAGTATAGGCAGCACCTATTCACCCTCCTCTAGGTGATTTTCAATTGGTATCAGAGCCCTTCATCGGGAATTCGGCTACACTCTTAGATTATACCTTGTGTGCTTAGCTTAATAGTTTTTAGTTATCATAAATAGTTTTAATTCCGCATTAATTCATCATTAGATTAGTTAGTCACCTATTCACTCCCTCTAGGTGATTTCACCTCCTCCATGCATCTCAGGAAGAATGACAAGGATCCAAAGAAGTCCTCCAAAGTAACGGTATCACCTCGGGCTCCAGACAAATTCTAGCAAGCCACGCGAGGCAGCTGTGTTCAACCATGATGAAACCTCTATGACACGTACAAAGGTGATGATATCACATTCCCTCAAAGGTGTTCTGAGGAAGAGATCTGAGCCTCACCGTGAGAAGCAAGTCACCAACACACCCAGCCGATGAGCTCCCTCTTCTCCTTCCTCATACACCCTATAAGAAAAGAGGTTCAGAACCTAAAGAACAAATCTCACCCCTAAATAACAGGCGACTCGGAACGGATCATTAGCTATAATCCAAGCAAGAGCCCTATCTATCACCTTCGACGACGGCACCTTGTCATGATAACTAATGTATCGTAATAGATTCATCGCGACAACTAATATAGCGTACCAACCAGACTCCCACATAGCGAGAGCGTGACTACTAGTTCCTCCACCTTCATCCTCCCCCTTTCCTTCCTCCATCTGAAGAAGGAGGGAAAAAAAAGACATGACGATCTTGCAGAACAAAGAAGAGAAATTTTGAAGCAAAGGTATTTCAGAGAAGATAGCAGAAGTGATTTCTATTTAAGGGTTACACTCTATTTATAGATGGAAGAGAAATTGAACTGTCTCCAATTAAAATTTTCAATCTCCGAAAAGTAGGTCCACGTTCTGAGATTTTCAGTAAAATGAATCAGCAGAAGATCAAACGTCACCGTCAAAACACGAAACCCTACCTCACAGTCATTATGTTTCCTGAAATCGAAGAGACACGTGATCCGACCCCAGAGAAATCTAGTCAGCCGATGTGACAGCTGGCCGCAGTTGCACAACCTGCAATTAAATCCTGAAGATTCACATTTATGGTTCAGATCCTCTTCTACTGACGAATATCATGAACTTAAGGCATTAAAAAGTATTCCTGCCAATTTCGATCTTGCGACTTCCCATCCGCAGGCTCTGACTAGTGAAAGAGCGGGGGACGTCTGTATTGATCAAAATATGATCCCATCCAAGATGGTGACACATGTTCATCATCACCTTCCTACTCTCCGAGTTATACCAGAGCTCTCATCCGAAGTTCATACTATTCCCGATCTCCTCCAGATCCTCTTTGCTCTAAGATTTTCTCTGTTCCGAAGACTTCAGCTCCGAACCAAGCAGCTCCAGTAATGGTCCACTCTTGATCTCCGCCGACTGTTCCGCCACTTTATTTTCCTCTACATTCACAACGTGTGAGACCACTCAGCGTGGGTATTTATGCACAGTGACGAATTTTCCTGCATGTAATCCCTACAAGCTAGCACCACTGATCGTGGCCGTTACAATAACTTGACATATGCAAATCATGCAGTTACGAAGATCTCGCCAGCACCATATGTCACATAGCCAATAGCTCAGTCAAGTATAGGTAAACCTTGTCCTCCAACAAAGAGAGGGGATGGGTCTCCTGACACTAAAAGAGCCAAATTTTGATCCTGAACTCCGACTCTGATTGAAATCCACATTCATTTTCTAGATTTTTTTTATAATCCTTATTCCCAGAGAATTATAGTGATGTTTCTCTTTCTCCTTGTGTTTTTTCTCGATTAAGTGTTTTCCTGTAAAGTTCTGTCTATCTCTTTTTTGTGTCGTGCTTTATTTAAGTGCATTACCCTACTTTATTTCTCGCCTGTGATGAGAAGCGATCATTCCAATCATTTGTGGCTGAAAATCACTAACACAGTTTCTGGCTGTGGATTTTCTTTCAAGAGGGCAGAAAATTTTTCCCCCCAAAGGGCGTGTTTGGTAAGTTGCAAAACATTTGCAAAATGCAAAAAGTTTTGCAACTTTACATTTACAGTTATTTGGTTTCGTTTGCAAAATGTAAAATGCAAAACACTTTTGCAACTCTTCTTTTCTCACTTGCAGTTACTACAGTTAAATTTGTGGTCATGTAAATCTCACTTTTACACTCATATTTTCCCACTTGCAGTTGCTACAGTTAATTTTGTGGTCATGTAACTCTCACTTGTAGTACACTTACAGTTCAAAACAGTTACTTGATAATCAATAATAATTAAATATTATTAAATATTTAATATTTTAATAGTGTTCAATTTCTTATTTAATTATTTAATTATTTTATATTTTTAATCTTTAACTTTTTTTATTTTTAATATTTAATATTTTACTATTTTAATTTAACATTTTAATTTAATATTTTATTATTTTATTAATACTTATTCCATTTTTTATTATTTTATTTAGAGTTAATATTTTATTAATATAACAATATTATACTTTAATATAAAATTACTATATATTTAATTATTTATTTTTAATATAAAAAATTACTTTATTAATATCATAATATATTTTATTATTATATTTATATTTTATTATGTTAATATTGTAATAATAATTCAGTATAATAATACTATAATGATAATTTATTATTAAATTATAATTATATTTTACTTTATTAATTTTATATTTCTATAATATTACTATAATATTATAATAAAATTTATATTATAATAATTTTCAAGTATTTTTAATATTATAATATTATAACTATATTTTATTATTGTTGTAACATTTTTTAATATTTATTAGTATTCTTAAAATTTTATTAATGTTCTTTAGATTTTCTTAAAATTTTATATTATTTATTTAGTTAATATTTTAGTAATATTTTACTATTTATACTAATATTTTATTAATATTATTGTTATAAATAAAATATTAAGATTATTAATTTTTATCTCAAATTTATTAATACAATTTAATTTGCAATAGTAGATTTAATTTAATAGTATTTATAATATTTAAATCACTGCTATAGTTAATTTTGTGGTCAACTTTTCCACTTACACTTTTACATTACCAACCAAACACCGTAAAACACAATATACTTTACCATTTACACTTTCACTTTATCAACCAAACACCGTAAAACACAATATACTTTTCCATTTACACTTCACTTTATCAACCAAACACCGTAAAACACAATATATTTTCTCTACTACAGTTCACTTTTTCCATTCTCATTTTACGACTTACGACTTGCGACGTTTTGCAACGAAACAAACAGGCCCAAAATCTATTCTCCGTGGCTACCTGCAACTTGCAAGTCCATCGTTTTCTCAGGTCGTCGTCTGACGAGACTTTGCACTGTTGAGGCCCAACAGTTGGACAAGGGGTCGTACTCACATAAGGACCCACAAACTTGAGGACTTGCCTTGTATCTGTGTCCCATGAGCATTGTTTATCTTGCCATTACTCTAGTTTTTATCCGTCACCGAGCAAGGAATATTGAGGTGCTTGGTGCTTACAGTCGTTGTACAGGGTGTTATCTGGTGAATTTGTCAGGGCAAGGGGGTTTTTTGTCAAATTTTCACAAAAAGATTGTTAATAAGACTGAGAATATTATCCGATTATCCGGTCCCGATTCAGTCTCGAACCGATGTAGAGCTGGTTTTGAAAATTCAGGGTGACGTATGAGTATAGAAAATCCAAAACCGACCCAACTTGCTACCAATTCTTAGAAACATATTACACGATGATTGAGAATTTTACCTAATTATCTGATCTCGAAATGAACCTAAACCAATAAAGAACCACTTGGATTTGTTTACGCTACAAATTATTGGTGAGCTTAAGTCTAAAATGAGTTAACACTTGAGAGGTATATTACTCCACAACAACAAAAATATATTCTTTAGTTTCATCTTTCCTAATTATTCCAACTGCCCCCATTATGATATAAGGCTGTGAGGTGGGGCCCAATGGTCCCAAATCACTTGGTATATATCCAAAGGTTCATCTTTTTTTTTTAATTTAAATAAACTGTTCCTCATGTTTTATTATTAAATTTTTAACTAAATATTACATACTATACATCAGAAGAGTACAGGTGCAAAAAGAAAAAAATATAAAAGTATACTCGAACCGGTAAGCAATAACACCAAACTTTCCCATGTACAAAATATAGAGCAGGTTAACTGCAAAATACAAGTTGAAAACCCAATGATGCAAAGGTCCATCATACTCACTGTTGTTTCAAGTATAAAGTCTAGGCCAAAATGCATATTATTTGTGGTAGTTAAGAGTTGCTTGTCTCCTTTCTAATAGAGATTAAAGTGAGAGTTAACCCTCATCATGTCAGACCTCAGAGTCCTTAATTAATTTATGTCTTGATCCATTTCTCAGTGTTGTTTGTTGTGTGTGACTCTAATGGGTTAGTCTTGCCTAACTGCAATTAGTAATGTCTAGATGATGACCACTTTCATGATCCATCTCATTATATCTTTTTATATGGCCTTAATCAACAAAGAGTATTGCTAGCACGATCAAAAATGAGATAAATTCATGGAACAAGTGATGTAGCATGCTTAAGTGTCCATCAATGGGATATATTTCAAGAAGTGTCTCAACATTTATTTTGATGGATTTTGAAAAGAAGAAGAAGAAAGAAATATTTCAGCATGAATTGATCTCACTTGAGAACCCAAAAAAAAAAAAAAAAAATTCTATGATGTCTCAAAGAGCCCTCTTTTGTTGTCCACCAAACTCTCACCCATAAGAATTTTGAACCCCAAACTTTCCCTGCTTTGTTGTGCACCAAATCCCAACCATTAGGATTTTGATACAAAATTCCCAACTTTGTTGTACTTGTTATTGCCTACTTTTCTTATTGGTTCAAGGATCATGACAACATAATGACAACATGACCCACCAACCCCTTTTCTTTTTCTTATCAGAATCAGAAACCACCATTCTTTTGAGTACAACAAAGCATTGTATTTTCCTTTTTCTTTTCTTTTTTTTTTGAAGAAGCTGTGGGCAATCTTTTCTCTTTGCTATCTGCAAAGACAAGATAATGTTTTTGAGGCAGGATGAGGACATCTACCCTGCAGATAACTAGTGATGTTAGATATAGTTTGTCTCCACCAATCTTCCTTTGGTCTATTATTTGAGAGCTAAGATTAGTGTAATATCCCCTATCTACTGTGTCTTTGTTTTCCTGAAGTATTTATTTTGATTTACAAATTATTTTATCAGCTTAATTTATTATTTTCCTTCTTGTGATTATTATTAATACTATTGGTGTGGCTATTGTTACTGTTATCTATTATTATTACTAGTGTTAGTATTATATTATTTTGATAGTAGTATTAATGCTAATACTAATCTTGGTGGTGGTGGTGGTGTTCTTCTTGTTGGTCTCTCACCCTACTTTCCATTTGCCCATTGATGATCCTATGACTATTTGGATTCTAGCCCATTACCCATACTCTTGTTGTCTTGATCCTTATACCCATTATGAGACCCAATGCCATACCCGCTATCTAATTCATTACCCAAAACCAAGACCCAACACTTAACTTAATTGGATCCTAATCTAGTACCCTCAAACCAATACCCTATATTTATCATTGGAGCCTAAACCGCAACCGTTGACCAAACCCAAACCCGTTACCCACATACCCGAAACTCATTATCGGTATCTAATCCTAACAAACCAAATCCTATCATAATCTAAATCCCAACAACCTATCTAATCCCACCTTAATCTAAACCTAACCTAATCTAATCTCCATCCCAACCTCATCAGCCACACATCCTATCTCTCTCCCTCCTTGCTGCCGCACCCCTTTCTTCCTCTCCCCATCTGCGGCAGCAGGACAGCAAACCAACAATCCCTCCTCCCTTGATCAGCCCAGCGCGGCAGCACGCACACCGCAGTCCCCTTCCAGCAAGCGAGGATCAGTCCAGATCCGCCCCCTGTGGCTGCTCCTCCACCTGCAGCACCTGCAGGCGACAACCCCTTCTTCCCTCCTGCAAATCTGGACAGCAGCAGCAGCAGCCCCTTCTTGCCGCAAATCTGCACCAGGCCGGAGATCCCAACAGCAGCCCAGGCCTGACCTTCGCCCCCCAGCACACCAGCAGCTTCCCTTGATCCACAGGTTGCCCCGGATTCTCTCCACAGCGACCGCAGCAGCGCACCAATAGCCGAATCCAGATCTGGACGGCAGCAGATCTGTATTTTCAGCAGCGAGCGAGCTGGTCGTTCTCCCGATCCACGCCATCCCGTCGCCGGAGACCAGCACGGTGACCTTCCCCAGTGTCTTGGCCACCCCCCCATGCAGTCCGTTGGCGAGGAATCGCACCACAGCGACCATGGCAGCGACTCGCCCGACGACGCGCACAACAGATCCAGATTCAGACCAGCAGCACAAGCAGCGGGCGAGCGGCGATTCCAGGCCCTTCCGGCGAGCGCGAGACCTCCAGATTACAGCCAGGTCTTCCCCAGGACCCTGGCTACCGTCCTATGCAGTCCGACAGCGAAGAGCGGCGCCACATCGACCGTAACGGCGACTCGCCCGGTAACGCGCAGTTTCCCCAATGTGAGTGTCTCTCTCTCTTTCTCTCTCTTTAATTAATTTAGTGATCATAGACATGTTTATGTATGTGATGTAATTTGTTGTGTAGTGCACATGTGTTACATGATTATGTGTAGAGGGTTATTTTCATGTGTGGAAAACCTTACTCCGAGCTGTTTTCGGACTCTCCGCGGGACGCCGTGGATCACCGTCGACGAGAGCGAACGCACCCGACGCCCTTCGCGGCGAGTTGCTCTACCCAACGACACCCTCCGCGGCACCGTACGCCTCCGTCGGAGCCTCCGTCGGTGCGCCGCAAATCGGCTCGAGGTTAGCTTTACATTTTATTGTGGGATGGCATTTGTGTAATAATTGAAAAGTTATATAAATGTGTGAAATTGTGTGTGTGCGGGTGAGTGCCTTGGGTTTTTGCATGCATGCATGAGTGAGTTTTATTAAAGATATTTTTATATTATTTTAATGAATTACATGTTAATAAATTAGTGTGGGTTATCATGTGTGTCTACATTATGTGCATGTATGGGTGTTATAGATACTTATTTGTGCATGCATATTAATTAATGAATAGGTATTTATAGTTAGTAGTAGGTATTTATTAATTTAGATATGTATGCATGTGTTTATGTATATGCATGTATATGTATGCATGATTTATATGCATGGGTTTCTACTTATTTGTGTATATGGGTATGTCATTCAATTAAGTGTATGTACTTATAATATGTGTTGGTATTCATTTAGGTGTGCATGTATGTAAGTATATGTTTATACGTGTATACGTATATGTACGTGGGTGTACACGTATGTGTCGGGTCACTCGGGAGAGTGTTTAGTATACATTTATATTTATTTTTATGTTTGGTTGCATGCTACAGTATTTCGGGTTTGTTTGGTGAGATCCGGACCAGCTACAGGAGATTCGGAGACCGATCCATGGGATGACCCATAGATCAATGCCAGTTCGTGCAGTGAAGACCAGATGGCGATTCGGTTCCGACACCGCATCATTTCAGGTGAGTGTCTTTTCCTCTTCTCTCTTTTATTAAGTAGTTGCAGTTATTATTTTATATATGATGTAATTGTTGAGTAGAGCACTTAGATTATATGTTTATGTGTGGAGATCGCCGAGCATGAAGGCGGACGGTCATCTCCCGTTTATTTTTACATGTTGGATGTATAGGAATATGATATGCATGATTCTTGATACATGTTAGAACCCCCATGTTTGTCCTATGTATATCTAGAGTATTGTAGTAGACATATCAGGATGTAGCATGAGGGTAATTGAGATGGATATATGATGGAATGACCTGACTTATCATGTTAGAACTTAGATACATGTTTATGATATGTTGGACACCGAGTATTGGGATATCATGTTTGATCTTAATAGAAATGTGAACTCTTGAAGACTTGGGAATCAGACTAGATTGTTAGAGTGAGAGAGCTGAGCTTGATTACTGATATGTTGGAATGACGACTAATGTATCAGATTACTCGATGTGTATTGGTACTGACGATCATGGAACTATTGGTATTATGAGTTGGTTGTAACGACTTGGATCTATAGTTGAGTATATGAGATTTATTAGATGATATGTCCTTGATGTTAAGTAGCTATTCTATATTGTAGCTGTTTGAGGATACACTAGATGTGATCTTACCTTATTAAAAGATTAGAGTACTTGACGATTGGATGGTACATGGACCTATTCAGAGTTGGACTGTGATTTGGACTAAACTTGAGTTATAGATGACATTGGATTTACGTTCTTTATAATAGCCTGATCTGCATTATGGTAAGATTATACATTTAATGTAGAGGACTTTCCAGCTTGTTATTCTTTCATTGATAATAGCTTTAAGGATAATTCATTCAAACATTGATGTGGACTTGTTATGATGTTAGAGATCGGATTACTTGATGCTTGGATCAGTATATGGACTTAGTTGGAGTTTAAGTGGAACTTGAATTTATGTTATTTACATTGGATATTGATCAGTATTTAGATGTGACTATTCTAGTTGAGTTGTCATTTGGATGGAAATATCGATGACTGTGAGGATATGAGTTGAATACATACATTACCCGGATTATTCTATTCATGACAGTAGATCATTACTCATCTTGGATAATCTTGTCTTACTTGAGAAACCTGACTGATTATACTTGGAATCTACTTGATAACTATCTTGTTCATGTTACTAAAATTTGCTGAGAAAATATTATCGCACAGTAACAACACCCGCATGTTCACTTGTTATATTCCTGTTATACCGGTAACCTGTTCCTTGATATTATATACTCCTGTTATACCGGTATCCTGATTACACATGTTGATATTGTTACCGTGACTACCACCGAGTTATCCCAGTGATTTAAGTAACGTGCATATTGAATAATCTTGATAAACTAAAATATGATATTAAACAACTTACACTGGGATTGGGGAGATTGATGGAGGAGACAGCGTCCGTATTTTGGGTGGACCTAGGATTTAGGTTGCGCAGCCGAAAGAGGGTTCCACTGCAGGGTTCCCGTGGGGTGACTGGCACCCCGTCATGTTTCCTGTTATACATGTTATACATGTACCTGTTCCTGTTTACATGTTCCTGACTACCTTGCGGTAGGTCCTGGTTCAGCGCCAGGAGTCTGGGCCGTGGTCCCGGGTATGCACGGGACCCACCTAAAGCATGGACAATGTCTCCAACCGATCAGTTTCAATAACTTAAGGGCATCGATTGGCATGTGTGGTAGGCGTAGTATGGGATGCGTCTATTACATGTGACAATTGGTGTTTGCTGACATAATTAATAATAAACTGTTGATGCCTTGTGACTGACTGTAATTACCTGGTTGTATATTTATATATCACTATGTCAGACATATGATTGTAACCAGGACCAGATTTATGACCAGACTTGGATGCCAACCTAGTGACATGTGATAGATTACACGCCTTGACATTGATTGCATATTTACAGTTATGCCATTTGTTTACTACCTGTATTCATGTTTTATCATATGTGTATTACTGTTCAGCTTTTTATCTTGTTATTTAGCCTTTTCTATTTACTGTTGCTTTTACTACTAATTATGCACATTATTTCTTCTGCACGAGTTCTTTCCCCTTTACACACACACTCACCATGGTCGCGTTCTGACGACCCTGGATTTGCACGTCCAGATATTGGACGATTGTTCTAATGTGCAGGTGTTTGATGAGACGGTACGCCCTGCGAGGAGCTTGGGTCCTCTCCTCTTGATCCTGGTATACTTGCATTTCATTCTTTTTATTATTCTTTGATTCCTGTATATCACCTTTGACTTCTATTCAGCTATCATTTTCTTCCCGTTATTCATTGCTATCATGTGTAGTCTTATATGTATTACTGCAGTGTTCATTGATCATTATGCTTCCGATTTATAGCTTGTTCAGGTTACAATTGAGGCTTAGCGCGTATACGAGGGGTATTTTACCTCGCGTATATGCGTCGCCATAACGTCTCCGTATCTATGGGATCGGGGCGTTACAGAGTGGTATCAGAGCCTAGGTTCGACATAAAAGAGAACCTAGTTCCTACCTGTAACCTGAGACAGTTATGTTGACACTGCAATATACATATACCATTCATATGATAATATTGACTCCCTTTGGAATTGATCGTCCTCCCTTTGGAATTCCATTCTTGATCTATTGATATCCATGATTCCAACACTTCAGTTAGAGTGATTTGGATGTCCATCTTGATTTCATCCTTCTTTCCTATTCATTTCTCCTAATTCTATCCCTTGAGATGAGTTACTTCATATTGAAGATGGTACCACAGAATCAGAGTAGCGCAGCGGAAGCGTAGTGGATTTATAATGTGCAGAGAAGTGACGTGAAGTTTGTTTGTCTTCTCCTTTGATTTTGGGATTCTTCTACCATTCCTTGCTTTATTTGAATTTCGAGGACGAAATTTTTATTAAGGTGGGTAGAATGTAATATCCCCTATCTACTGTGTCTTTATTTTCCTGAAGTATTTATTTTGATTTACAAATTATTTTATCAGCTTAATTTATTATTTTCCTTCTTGTGATTATTATTAATACTATTGGTGTGGCTATTGTTACTGTTATCTATTATTATTACTAGTGTTAGTATTATATTATTTTGATAGTAGTATTAATGCTAATACTAATCTTGGTGGTGGTGGTGGTGTTCTTCTTGTTGGTCTCTCACCCTACTTTCCATTTGCCCATTGATGATCTTATGACTATTTGGATTCTAGCCCATTACCTATACTCTTGTTGTCTTGATCCTTATACCCATTATGAGACCCAATGCCATACCCGCTATCTAATTCATTACCCAAAACCAAGACCCAACACTTAACTTAATTGGATCCTAATCTAGTACCCTCAAACCCAATACCCTATATTTATCATTGGAGCCTAAACCGCAACCGTTGACCAAACCCAAACCCGTTACCCACATACCCGAAACTCATTATCGGTATCTAATCCTAACAAACCAAATCCTATCATAATCTAAATCCCAACAACCTATCTAATCCCACCTTAATCTAAACCTAACCTAATCTAATCTCCATCCCAACCTCATCAGCCACACATCCTATCTCTCTCCCTCCTTGCTGCCGCACCCTTTCTTCCTCTCCCCATCTGCGGCAGCAGGACAGCAAACCAACAATCCCTCCTCCCTTGATCAGCCCAGCGCGGCAGCACGCACACCGCAGTCCCCTTCCAGCAAGCGAGGATCAGTCCAGATCCGCCCCCTGTGGCTGCTCCTCCACCTGCAGCACCTGCAGGCTACAACCCCTTCTTCCCTCCTGCAAATCTGGACAGCAGCAGCAGCAGCCCCTTCTTGCCGCAAATCTGCACCAGGCCGGAGATCCCAACAGCAGCCCAGGCCTGGCCTTCGCCCCCCAGCACACCAGCAGCTTCCCCTTGATCCACAGGTTGCCCCGGATTCTCTCCACAGCGACCGCAGCAGCGCACCAATAGCCGAATCCAGATCTGGACGGCAGCAGATCTGTATTTTCAGCAGCGAGCGAGCTGGTCGTTCTCCCGATCCACGCCATCCCGTCGCCGGAGACCAGCACGGTGACCTTCCCCAGTGTCTTGGCCACCCCCCCATGCAGTCCGTTGGCGAGGAATCGCACCACAGCGACCATGGCAGCGACTCGCCCGACGACGCGCACAACAGATCCAGATTCAGACCAGCAGCACAAGCAGCGGGCGAGCGGCGATTCCAGGCCCTTCCGGCGAGCGCGAGACCTCCAGATTACAGCCAGGTCTTCCCCAGGACCCTGGCTACCGTCCTATGCAGTCCGACAGCGAAGAGCGGCGCCACATCGACCGTAACGGCGACTCGCTCGGTAACGCACAGTTTCCCCAATGTGAGTGTCTCTCTCTCTTTCTCTCTCTTTAATTAATTTAGTGATCATAGACATGTTTATGTATGTGATGTAATTTGTTGTGTAGTGCACATGTGTTACATGATTATGTGTAGAGGGTTATTTTCATGTGTGGAAAACCTTACTCCGAGCTGTTTTCGGACTCTCCGCGGGACGCCGTGGATCACCGTCGACGAGAGCGAACGCACCCGACGCCCTTCGTGGCGAGTTGCTCTACCCAACGACACCCTCCGCGGCACCGTACGCCTCCGTCGGAGCCTCCGTCGGTGCGCCGCAAATCGGCTCGAGGTTAGCTTTACATTTTATTGTGGGATGGCATTTGTGTAATAATTGAAAAGTTATATAAATGTGTGAAATTGTGTGTGTGCGGGTGAGTGCCTTGGGTTTTTGCATGCATGCATGAGTGAGTTTTATTAAAGATATTTTTATATTATTTTAATGAATTACATGTTAATAAATTAGTGTGGGTTATCATGTGTGTCTACATTATGTGCATGTATGGGTGTTATAGATACTTATTTGTGCATGCATATTAATTAATGAATAGGTATTTATAGTTAGTAGTAGGTATTTATTAATTTAGATATGTATGCATGTGTTTATGTATATGCATGTATATGTATGCATGATTTATATGCATGGGTTTCTACTTATTTGTGTATATGGGTATGTCATTCAATTAAGTGTATGTACTTATAATATGTGTTGGTATTCATTTAGGTGTGCATGTATGTAAGTATATGTTTATACGTGTATACGTATATGTACGTGGGTGTACACGTATGTGTCGGGTCACTCGGGAGAGTGTTTAGTATACATTTATATTTATTGTTATGTTTGGTTGCATGCTACAGTATTTCGGGTTTGTTTGGTGAGATCCGGACTAGCTACAGGAGATTCGGAGACCGATCCATGGGATGACCCGTAGATCAATGCCAGTTCGTGCAGTGAAGACCAGATGGCGATTCGGTTCCGACACCGCATCATTTCAGGTGAGTGTCTTTTCCTCCTTCTCTCTTTTATTAAGTAGTTGCAGTTATTATTTTATATATGATGTAATTGTTGAGTAGAGCACTTAGATTATATGTTTATGTGTGGAGATCGCCGAGCATGAAGGCGGACGGTCATCTCCCGTTTATTTTTACATGTTGGATGTATAGGAATATGATATGCATGATTCTTGATACATGTTAGAACCCCCATGTTTGTCCTATGTATATCTAGAGTATTGTAGTAGACATATCAGGATGTAGCATGAGGGTAATTGAGATGGATATATGATGGAATGACCTGACTTATCATGTTAGAACTTAGATACATGTTTATGATATGTTGGACACCGAGTATTGGGATATCATGTTTGATCTTAATAGAAATGTGAACTCTTGAAGACTTGGGAATCAGACTAGATTGTTAGAGTGAGAGAGCTGAGCTTGATTACTGATATGTTGGAATGACGACTAATGTATCAGATTACTCGATGTGTATTGGTACTGACGATCATGGAACTATTGGTATTATGAGTTGGTTGTAACGACTTGGATCTATAGTTGAGTATATGAGATTTATTAGATGATATGTCCTTGATGTTAAGTAGCTATTCTATATTGTAGCTGTTTGAGGATACACTAGATGTGATCTTACCTTATTAAAAGATTAGAGTACTTGACGATTGGATGGTACATGGACCTATTCAGAGTTGGACTGTGATTTGGACTAAACTTGAGTTATAGATGACATTGGATTTACGTTCTTTATAATAGCCTGATCTGCATTATGGTAAGATTATACATTTAATGTAGAGGACTTTCCAGCTTGTTATTCTTTCATTGATAATAGCTTTAAGGATAATTCATTCAAACATTGATGTGGACTTGTTATGATGTTAGAGATCGGATTACTTGATGCTTGGATCAGTATATGGACTTAGTTGGAGTTTAAGTGGAACTTGAATTTATGTTATTTATATTGGATATTGATCAGTATTTAGATGTGACTATTCTAGTTGAGTTGTGATTTGGATGGAAATATCGATGACTCTGAGAATATGAGTTGAATACATACATTACTCGGATTATTCTATTCATGACAGTAGATCATTACTCATCTTGGATAATCTTGTCTTACCTGAGAAACCTGACTGATTATACTTGGAATCTACTTGATAACTATCTTGTTCATGTTACTAAAATTTGCTGAGAAAATATTATCGCACAGTAACAACACCCGCATGTTCACTTGTTATATTCCTGTTATACCGGTAACCTGTTCCTTGATATTATATACTCCTGTTATACCGGTATCCTGATTACACATGTTGATATTGTTACCGTGACTACCACCGAGTTATCCCAGTGATTTAAGTAACGTGCATATTGAATAATCTTGATAAACTAAAATATGATATTAAACAACTTACACTGGGATTGGGGAGATTGATGGAGGAGACAGCGTCCGTATTTTGGGTGGACCTAGGATTTAGGTTGCGCAGCCGAAAGAGGGTTCCACTGCAGGGTTCCCGTGGGGTGACTGGCACCCCGTCATGTTTCCTGTTATACATGTTATACATGTACCTGTTCCTGTTTACATGTTCCTGACTACCTTGCGGTAGGTCCTGGTTCAGCGCCAGGAGTCTGGGCCGTGGTCCCGGGTATGCACGGGACCCACCTAAAGCATGGACAATGTCTCCAACCGATCAGTTTCAATAACTTAAGGGCATCGATTGGCATGTGTGGTAGGCGTAGTATGGGATGCGTCTATTACATGTGACAATTGGTGTTTGCTGACATAATTAATAATAAACTGTTGATGCCTTGTGACTGACTGTAATTACCTGGTTGTATATTTATATATCACTATGTCAGACATATGATTGTAACCAGGACCAGATTATTATAACCAGGACCAGATTTATGACCAGACTTGGATGCCAACCTAGTGACATGTGATATATTACACGCCTTGACATTGATTGCATATTTACAGTTATGCCATTTGTTTACTACCTGTATTCATGTTTTATCATATGTGTATTACTGTTCAGCTTTTTATCTTGTTATTTAGGCTTTTCTATTTACTGTTGCTTTTACTACTAATTATGCACATTGTTTCTTCTGCACGAGTTCTTTCCCCTTTACACACACACTCACCATGGTCGCGTTCTGACGACCCTGGATTTGCACGTCCAGATATTGGACGATTGTTCTAATGTGCAGGTGTTCGAGACTGTACGTCTTGCGAGGAACTGGACGCTCATTCTTCCGTTTCTGGTATCCTCATCTCTTTTATATTTCTTCCATCTTTGATTCTACCTTTATCGCTTTCAGCTGCCATTTTCTTGACATCATTATCTTCTATCATTGTGATTGCCTTTATATGTATTATTGCAGTGATCATTGATTATTATGCTTCAGATTTATAGCTTGTTCAGGTTACATTTTAGGCTTAGCGCGTATACGAGGGGTATTTTTCCTCGCGTATATGCGTCGCCATAACGTCTCCGTATCTTTAGGATCGGGGCGTTACAATTAGCTTACTACAAAAGTCAATATCATCTCGAGATAGACTTGTGTAGTTTCAGAAGAATTCAAGTCCGATTTTTTCTCACTCAAATACCAACATCACACATTCAAATACAAGATTCACTCTGTTGAAGTTGATTTATATTATTTAAACTAACTAAAAATAAAAAATCAAATGTTTTGAATATTTTTTGCCCGTTCATCAAGCGGCGCAAAATAGACGGCCGAAAGTAATGAATTGGTTAGATCTATGTCTTTAGACATTCAAATTCTCGATCCGGCCATTTGATCATGATCTAAACATTTAAAAACTCCTAAAAACTAATTTTTGTTAGGTTGCAAATGTTCTACACCGCCGAACTAACCAACTCACTATTTAGCCCTCCATTTTTTTTCTACTTGATGCATGGAAAAAAAGTATTTTTAAAATACTTGATTTTTTATTTATAAATATTTGATATAATATAGATCAATTTCAACGGAATGCATCTTATATTCAGATAATGTATGCATGGCTGTATTTAAGTGAGCAAGATTCGGGTTCGAATCCTTCAGAATTACACAAGTCGATCTCTATACAAGGGTCTCCTTCATTTAGATGTTTTTGCCAACTTTGTGAGAGAAACTGATATTTGACATGCTTTTGTGTTATGATGTTCCACTTTATTTTGCATTTTAGGTTTGGTTAGCCTTTGGTTATTAATTTGTTCCCCTTTTTGTGCAGTTTTTTTTTTAAATTTTTAGAATTCATGTGTTTGGAAGTATTTGATTCTTTTGTTCTATTATCTATTTCTGACAATTTGAGAGGAAAACTAGATGTATGTTTTGACTCTAGAAACTGATCAGATTACTCATACCTTTGGTTGCTAGAGAATTTACTTTGCTATCGCTCAATAACTTATCAGATTCAGAATTTGATTTTGAATAATCCATGTTCAAAAATTATTCTGCAACGTATTAGTTTGGACTTAGAACAAAGAAGAATTTGATTCGAACGACGAATCTCTCTTGCATACTTTGTAGTCTCTTTAAAGAGAATTTATTATTGTATTGTGATATCATTTACATATAGAGATAGATTTGTGTAGGTCCGGAAAGATTTGACTCCGAATCTTTTGTTGGAAAATAATGTACGAAATACTTAAACTTTCAAGAAGGAAGGAACTTCGTTATTTTGATCGAGGCGTGCGGAGCACTATCCTTAAGAGTAGATTGCGCCCCTCTGAGAGAGTATCTCGGTGCAGCAGGTTGATGGCGGTCTACCCTCTAGAATTCAACGATCGCTAACCCTGCAAGCGTGCACTCGCAATGCACAGGCCCTCGAAAAGCTCGGTTTTGTTTCCTCCAGAGATGCAGGGAAAAACTGAAGAGTTTAAGAAGAGAGGAAGAAAATGGTTGAGTTCTATTTATGAGAGCAGGAAATAGATCCTTTATAAAGAGAGTTTATCATCATTAGAAAATCTTTGGGAAGAAAAAATAATCCTTAGACAAAGAACCAATCTTTCCTTGTGCAGAGAAACAAAATTGCCTTGGAAAGTGGCAGTGCAATGACAGGACAGAACATGAAAAGATACGAATCTCAACAGCTATCTCTGACCCAAATATTATGACAGGATTTGAAAAAAAATTTATTTTAATTTTAAATCCAAAAATAAAATTGGCAAAACTTAGCCTATTTGGGCACACCCGCGAGGCTCTGAAACCCGAATTTGCACCCTCCCTGCGCGTGCGATGCGGGCGCACATGCTCATTAAGGTCTTCTGGATCCGGTAACTCAATTCCCTTCTCACTGGGCCTCAATGGACTTGTGTGCACGCGAGCACCCCTGGTTTCTAGTCCACAAAACTCATCATGAAAGAGACTCCCTATATAAGCACTAAAGAGTTTTTTTCCTATCCAATGTGAGACTAAAGAACTATGCTTAATTTTGAAATACCCTCAAAATACTAACAATCCCCTACTATTTCAAAATTAAAAGGAAGGATAATAGGAATGAGAGAGAAGTGGAGGAAACATAAGAGCTCAATGCATCAATAATGGTGAGTTTTGGTTTATGAACCACTACTTAGGATATGTAGGTGTGTCCCACAGGAAGTTGGTGAAACATAAAGTTTCTATGAACCAATCTTCCGAATTATAGATCATTGACGTACAACCCACATATCATTCATAGAACCGAGCTGTTCAAAACGGTTGGCGCGAATCGGTCATGCGCCCTACCTGGATATTCATGAGCGCTCTAGAGAATGTCTACATTCTCATAGGAAGCGGCCTCACTTTCACACTCATATAGGTGGATCCATCAAGTGTGCATTGCAATTAAACACATCACCCAATAAAGGCTATAGTAATCCATTAAGAGCTAATGCTTATCCTTTGCACATTGCAATTTGTACTATCTACATCATAGGAAGGGACTTCTCAATAATAAAATAATGATAGTGCATCTTTAAATCAACAAATGATTTGTTATTACCCATATGAACCTACTTCATGAGTTCATCAATTACATAGGTTGGGTTACTATCATTTTTGACTCTTTGTTACAGACATAAGTCCCATTCTCCTCGATGTATTTTTCACTAGTTTTCTCCCTAGTGGTTTCGTAAATGGATCACTTATATTAAACTCTGATCTCACATACTCAAGAGATATGATCCCATCATCTAGCAGCTGCTTTACAATTTTATGTCTTAGGCGTATATGCCTACTCTTTTCATTGTATATTTTATTCTTAACTCTAACAATAGTAGCTTGGTTATCACAATGAATAGACACAGACGAAGCTGGTCTCTTCCAAATTGGTATATCAATCAAAAGATTCCTGAGCCACTCAGTTTCAGTACCTGCCTTCTCAGGCAACAAACTCAGACTCCATAGTGGAGCGAGTTGTGACGGTTTGCTTGGATGATTTTCAAGACACCGCACCCCCACCAAGTGTGATCACATATCCACTTGTGGACTTTAACTCATCAGAATCAGATATCCAGTTAGCATCTAAGTATTCCTCTAAAACAGAAAGAAAGACACAATATATCAAACTATAATTAATAGTTCCTTTCAGATACTTTAGCACTCGATATAATGCTGTCAATGGTTCTTATTAGGACAGTGAGTGTAACGACTAAGTCTTCCCACGGCATAAGCAATGTCAGGTCGTGTATAGTTCATCAAGTGCATTAAACTACCAATGATTTGTGCATACTCAGATTGTGACACACTTTCTTCTTTATTCTTTTTTAAGTGAATGTTGCCATCATAAGGTGTGAAAACAGGAGTGCAGTCAAAATGACCAAATCTTTTCAACATTTTTTCTATATAGTGTTCTTGAGAAAGAATGATACGATCAGAATCTCTAGTAATTTTAATTTTTAGGATCACATCAACTTCACCCATGTCTTTCATATCAAAGTTAGAGGACAAAAATGATTTGGTGTCATTTGCAATTTCTAAGTTTGTACCAAATATAAGCATATCATCAACATATAAACATATGATAACACCAACATTATCCTCAAATTTAGTATAGATACATTTATCAGCATCATTAATCCGATAACCATTGGAAACAAGAACACTATCAAATTTATCATGTCATTGTTTGGGTGCTTGTTTTAAACCATATAAAGATTTTACAAGTTTGCAGACTTTGTGTTCATTTCCTGTTGTCAGACAACCTTCAGGTTGGTCCATATATATTTCTTCTTCCAATTCTCCATTTAAGAATGCAGTTTTAACATCCATTTGATGTATCACAAACTTATGAATAGATGCTAAAGAAAACAACACTCTAGTAGATGCAATTCTAATCACAGGAGCAAATGTATCAAAATAATCAAAGTCTTTCTTTTGAGTGTATCCTTTAACAACCAATCTACCTTTAAATTTATCCAAAGACCCATCAGGTTTTAGTTTTCTTTTAAATATCTATTTGCAATCAATTGGTTTTGCACCTGGTGGCAAATCAACAAGTTCCCAAGTATGATTTGATAATATGGATTCTAATTCATTATTAGTAGCCTCTTTCCAGAATGGAGCATCCGAAGAGGAGATCGCCCCTTTATAAGTGAGAGAGTCATCACCAACAAGAAATGTAAAGAAATCTTTACCAAAGTCAATTTTTTTTCTAACTCTTTTACTTCTTCTTAGTTCAATCTGTTCATTATCATCAGATTCTTGTGCATGACTAGATGAAGAAGCATGAGAAGGTTTATCAACATGAGTTTTTAATGGAAAAACATGCTCAAAGAATTCTGCATTTTTAGTTTCAATAATAGTGTTAATCTCCATAACATTATTATCACTTCTAGTCACAAGAAACCTATATGAAGCACTATGATGTGCATAGCCTATAAACATGCAGTCAAAAGTTTTGGGTCCTAATTTCTTTCTTTTGGGTTCAGGTAGAAGAACCTTAGTTAGACACCCCCACACTTTTAAATAGTTTAAGTTTGGTGCATGACCTTTCCAGATTTCATATAGAGTTATACCGATTTTCTTATAAGGGATTCTATTTTGAATATGACAAGCAGAGAGTATAGCCTCCCTCCACAGATTCAGAGGTGCACTAGAACTTATAAGCATAACATTCATCATATTTTTGAGTGTTCTATTTTTTCTTTCAACAACACCATTAGATTCAGGTGAATATGGAGGGGTAGTCTCATGAATTATGCCATGTTGTTCACAAAATTCATTAAATTGTTTAAGTTCATATTCACCACCTCTATCCGATCTTAATCTCTTGATTTTCTTATTTAGTTTATTTTCAACTTCTGATTTATATTTCAGAAACATTTCAAAAGCTTCATCTTTAGATCTTAACAGATAGACTACTGTATATCTAGAACAATCATCAATGAAGGTGATATAGAATCTTTTACCACCTCTAGTTAAGTTATTTTTAAGATCACCAAGATCACTATGAATAAGCTCAAGCAATTCAGATTCTCTTTGTACACTTTTACATGATTTCTTAGTGGATTTAGATTCAATACATATTTCACATTTGTCATGATCAGATATAGTTACATTGTACAAGAGACCCATCATTCATTTTCTTAATGTAAGAAAAATCAACATGTCCTAACCTACCATGTCAAAGATCACAAGAGTCAATCATGTAAGCAGAAGAAGTAGATGCATTATCATTCATGATTTCAAGTATATTCAGCATAAATAAATCCTGATTATAGTACCTTTTACCAACAAATTGTCCATTCCTAGTCATTACAATTTTATCAGACTCAAAGCACACCTTAACTCCAGCTTTTCCAAGAAGGGAAATAGTAATGAGGTTCCAACGAATCTCAGGAACATGAACCACATCTGTAAGAGAAAGGATCTTCCCTGAAGTGAGCTTGAGAAGCACCTTTCCCTTACCCACAACGGGTGAGGGCCTCGAATCGCCCATGAACACTTGTTCACCATCATCAACAGAGGAGTAAGAAGAGAAAGCTCCTCTGTCGGCACATATATGTATGGTTGCCCCGCAATCAATCACCCAATTCTTATTATGTGCAACCATGTTAACTTCAGAGATTACAACAGTAATAATGTCACTTTCAACCAGGCTAACTTGTGGTTTGGATGGAACCTCACCAGTCTTCCGGAATCTTCACTGTGCTGAGTAGTGTCCAAGTTTGCCACACACAAAACAGTTTCCTTTCTTCTTGAAAGTAGAGTTAGGGTTTCTTTTCATCTTAGGGTTCTGATTTGATTTGAAGTTTGGCTTATGAAAATGTTTCTTTGATTTAGAAGGCTTGCTTTCAATTAGATTTGCCTTGAAAGTAAGCTCATTGGCCCTTTCAGTTTTCTCTCTTTCTTTATTTTTCTCTTCAATTCTAATATGAATTATTACATCTTCAATGTTCATTTGTTTTCTTTTATGCTTCAGTTCTTTCTTGTAATCTTTTGAGGAGTCGGGTAGTTTTTCAATTAGGGCTCCAGCAACAAAGGCTTCGGTAGGGTGATATTTTCATTTTAAGATCATCAATTAGAACATGGTATTCATGAATTTGAGAGGAAATATCTTTTTCATCAGACATGACAAAATGGAAAAAATTTCTAATAGTAAATTTTTTAGTTCCAGCATCTTTAAAATGTATTTCTTATTAAGACTTTCCCAAATTTCAGTTGCAGTTTTATAAGGACAGTAAATATCAAACAGTGCATTACTAAGTGTGCTGAGAATGATGTGTCTACAGATTTTGTTGGTCTTTTTTTCAGTTTTACAATTCCTTTTCTTTCTCTGGTTTAGGATCAGTTATAATAAAGACATAACCAGTTACATCAAGTATGGACATAACCTTTTCTTGTCATCTTTTATAGTGAGTTCCATTAAATGGTTCAATCCTAGAGATGTCAGGCAGAGACTTAACATTAGTAGCAGCAACCATAGCAGTATCCATATCTACTCTTAAGATTGTTGAAAAATAATGTACGAAATACTGCTAAACTATTTAAATTAAACTTTCAAGAAGAAAAGAACTTCTCTATTTTGATCGAGGTGTGCGGAGCACTGTCCTTAAGAGTAGATCGCGCCTCTCTGAGAGAGTATCTCGGTGCAGCAGGTTGATGGCGGCCTACCCTCCAGGATTCAACGATCGCTGGCCCTGCAAGCGTGCACTCACAATGCACAGGCCCTCGAACAGCTCGGTTTTGTTTCCTCTAGAGATGCAGGGAAGAACTGAAGAGTTTAAGAAGAGAGGAAGAAGATGGTTGAGTTTTGTTTTTAAGAGCAGGGAATAGATCCTTTATAAAGAGAGTTTATCATCATTAGAAAATCTTTGGGAAGAGAAAATAATCCTTGGACAGAGAACCAATCTTTCCTTGTGCAGAGAAATAAAATTACCTTGGAAAGTGGCACTGCAATGACAGGACAGGACATGGACGAATCTCAACAGCTATCTCTAACCCAAATATTATGACAGGATTTGAAAAGATTTTATTTTAATTTTAAACCAAAAATAAAATTGGCAAAACTTAGCCTATTTTTATTTTTAGGCACACCCGCGAGGCTCTAAAACCCGGATTTTGCACCCCCTACCTACGCGTGCGATGCGGGCGCACATGACCATTAATTACGGTCTTCTGAGCATTACAGTCTTCTGGATCCGGTAACCCAATTTGCTTCTCACTAGGCCTCAATGGACTTGTGCGCGCGCGAGCACCCCTTGGTTTCTAGTCCACACAATTCATCATGAAAGAGACTCCCTATATAAGCACTAAAGAGTTCTTTTCCTATCCAATGTGGGACTAAAAGAGAACTATGCTTAATTTTGAAATACCCTCAAAATACTAACATCTTTCCCACTCAAATACCATGCTACGACCAGGGGTGAGCATTGGGTCGGTCGATCCAATGAACCGAACCGAACCACACCGAACCGATCGAAGAGTTCTGTTCGATTCGATTCGATTCGGTTTCCAAAATTTGAAAATTGGTAAACCGAACCGAACTGAATTTCTCCCTATCCAAACCCGAGGCTTTCTCCCCCTGCTTGCGAGACTTGCACTGGAATGGCCCCAGTTTTAATTTGGACTAAAGCCCAAAAACATGGGCCGACACAAAGTGTACCCAAAGCTCAATCTGGGTCTTGGACCTATGCAGTTCCTTTTTCGCACAAAATTAAGATTAAAGGAAAAAATCTGACTCCTTTTAGTCTCAGATTTCTCCTTTCTCCACTCCAATTTTTCTCTTTTTGATCAGTTTTCCGCCTGCGAGTCTTCCGCCCAGCTTCTCGATCCCTCGTGCTCCTCCCTAGCTATTATATTCAAATATAAGATTCACTCCTTTCAAGTTGATATATATTATTTATAGTAATTAAAAAATAAAATTAAGTATTTTGAATATATTTTGTCTAAGTAAGTGCAAAATAGACAGTCAAAAAAATTATATATGTGTCTATTTATTCTCAGATTTTATCCCAATACCAGTTAAAAACATGTGGACCACATGTAGATGATGGAAAATCAAATTGATTTTTTGTAAAAGTAATTTTTTATCGTAAAATAAGATATGCTTTTGGTGAAAACTTTCATATATCTTCAAGATATGATTTCCATCTAATTTTAATTTAATCAAAATAAATTCTAGTTTTGTTAACACTAAGTAATACAATATTTATTTTTACCTCTTAAAAATGCATCTATATTATATCCGTTATTAATTATAAGAATTTAAGTCCACTTACAAAATTAAAATTACTTTTAATTTAATGTAGATAACTAAGCAAATTTCTTTCTTAATTTGAATATAATGAGCTTACCCTTGCTGACATTAAAGTGGGATGTGATGCTGCACGTAACAACAAGAGTAGAAAGCTCATCGTGGTGATTAACATCTTCATATTTCTTTATAATAACAATCAAATATTAAGAAGTGACCAAGTGACAAGTGCCATTAGCACGATGACAAAATTTTTTTTTCTTTTTTATAATAGATAATAAGTCTGATATCATACTAAAATCTCTGTCATAAATAAACACTTCAAAGTTGAGATGAGAGTTGAAGTATTTATATTTTAACATCATTTTCTAATAATTAAAATTATAGAGAAACAATCTCTAAGAGTTAAAGAAGCTGCTCATTTAAGGGGTCATGGTCGAGCCAAGCCTGAATTATCCTTAGACATGACATAGAAAAGAACACACACGAGGAATCTGTACCTCAGCCGCCAGCTGAGAGAGACTCTGTCAGCTGGCGCAAAGTCGCAGAATTTTAACTACTATTTTGACTGCTGGTACCATGGTCACAGTTTTATATGAGGACTGTGATTATGTCACAGTAGTTTTATGAGAACTGCTGCCATGATCGCAATCTTTTCTAAGGATAGTGACCAAGGTCGCAATCTTTTGTTTAAGACTGCGACCAAGATCGCAGTCTTTTTCTGAGGGCTGCTACCATGGTCGTAGTCCTAATTACACTGAAATTATATGATTTTTTTAGGACTGCGATCATGTTACAGTTGACTGCGACAATATTGCAGTAAGTTTGCAACCATATTAAAGTGACAGCTGAGAGAGTCTCTCTCAGCTGGCGGCTGAGGTACATCTCTCTCTCTCTCTCTGTATGTGTGTGTGTGTGTGTGTGTGTATATATATATATAGAGAGAGAGAGAGAGAGAGAGAGAGATAGACTTGTATCCTTTCAAAAGGATTTGATCCCGGATCCTTCCCACTCAAATTCAACCCTCCAACATTCGAATACAAGATCCACTCCGTTGAAGTTGATCTATACTATTTCAAGTATCTATAAACCAAAAATCAAGTGTTTTAAATACTTTTTGCCCATCCATCAAGCGACGCAAAATGGACGGCCGAAAGTAGTGAGTTGGTTAGATCTATGTCTTTAGACATACAAATTCTCGATCCGGCCATTTCATTATGATCTAAACATTTAAAAACCCCTATAAACTAATTTTTGTTAGATTTCAAATGTTCTACACCGTTAAACTAACCAACTCACTATTTAGGCCGTCCGCTTTTCCCCTACTTGATGGATGGGCAAAAAGTATTTAAAACACTTGATTTTTGGTTTATAGATACTTGAAATAGTATAGATCAACTTCAACAGAGTGGATCTTGTATTCGAATGTTGGAGGGTTGAATTTGAGTGGGAAGGATCCGGAATCAAATCCTTTTGAAAGGATACAAGTCTATATATATATATATATATATATATATATATATATATATATATATATATATATATATATATATATATATATATATATATATATATATATATATGCGAAAAATGTATATCAGCCTGCGGCTGAGAGAACTCTCTCAGCCTGCGGTGACGTGGCTCAATTTTGTCACCCCACTAACTTGCGGCCCGCTTATAGGAAGAAGTTAAATTACTAAATACCCTTATGAAAAGCTACTCTTTCGGTAACTTTCGTTATTGTTTATTATTATTTGCCCACAAGGCAATTTTTGGACCGCTCGTTGTCAGATTTAGGTTATTATTTATTATTATTTTTTTCCCTTTTTTTGCCGCTCTTTATAGGATTTAGGTTATTATTTATAAATTATTTACAGTGCAAATGTAAATAATGAACGACATTGCGATCAAGGTCGCATAAGTCTACAGTGCAAACATAGACATCTACGACCATGGTCTACACTGCGACCAAGGTCGCAATCATCTACAGTGCAAACATAAACAACTGCGATCAGGGTCAATAATGCGACCAAGGTCGCAAAAGTATACAGTACAAACATAAACAACTGCGACCAGGGTCGACACTGCGACCATGGTCGCATAAGTATACAGTGCAAACATAAACAACTGCGACCCGGGTCGACACTGCGACCAAGGTCGCATAAGACTACAGTGCAAACATAATCAACTGCGACCCGGGAAGTAAAAAATTGACGTTAAATACACTGCGACCATGGTCGCAGGACACTACAACGCATATTGAGACAACTGCGACCCATGTCGCAGTATGTAATAAACAAAAAGGACCTTTCATATACTGCGACCAACGTTGCATTCGTATAAAATAAAAGACCAAAAAAAAATTTAAAACTCTACGATCTAAGCCGAACAGATCTGCAACTATAATTTTAACTACTGCGAACGAGTTCGACAAATAGTGTATGGAAAAAAAAATTTGGCTTAAAAAAATATTAGCAAGGTCGCATACATATACATCGCTTTTTCAAAAATACTGCGACCATGGTAAAAATAAAAGGAAATGTTTTTACATTAGGTAAAAAGTTGTGAGTGAGGGTATTTTCGAAAAATACAATGTTGAGGTGATTGACATTAAATTAGGCGGGATTGTTCAGGTTTTTGTCCGCCAAAATTTATGACAGATTTGTGGATCTGATGTTGGCACGTCCCGCCGGCTGAGAGAGTTCTCTCAGCCGCAGGCTGAGGTACAGTAACCCTTATATATATATATATATATATATATATATATATATATATATATATATATATATATATATATATATATATATATATATAAAGAAAGAAGGAGGGAAAAAAAAAAAGAAAAATCCGACGAAATTGTGCGAGTAGATCTTATTTTCGTAATTACATATTGTAACGAAACGTACGAAAAATTATTTTAAATTTCTAATATTTAATACCAGCAAAAGCTAATTTGAGCTCTCAAGAAATTATCCTTCAAATCCACTGCTAGAAAAAAAAAATGGAATTAAACACATTTTGAGATTCAACTGCACAACACAGTGAGTGTTATTTAATTTGTTTGGGCGGTGAATTTTATATTTTTTTCTTAGTTATTTTCTATTGATGCGAAAGGGAGATATATTAAATCCCTTTTTTTTAACATGCAGAAATTTACCATTTGATGTCATTTAGAGCACTTCCACCGCTCTCTGCCTGGGCAAAAGGCAAAGTAAAAAATGTTGCCTACAGTGATTTCTCCGGGCATGAGTCCGGCCAAATCTTGCCTGAGCTTGAGCCCAGGCAGTGTGGGGCCCACTAATGAGGGTTTTTTGCAAAAATTATGTGAGCTCTACCGTTATGTTCGGACAAAAGCGGACAGCAGCGAAAGTGCTCTTTGGACATGCTTTGTTGGAAAAATGGATTTTGAAATTCTAACAAAATCAGAATTCTAAAAGAAACAAGCCCACCTGACATGAATAATGTTTTATGGTGCTCATAGAGTCAAACAAGTTCATTTTCAACCAAAAAAGCCCTCTAATGGGGCTCAAAATTGTGTGGGGGCGCACACGCAAAGAGAGACCGTTAGAAATCACATGTACACTGAGAGCCCAAATTCTCACTTTCTATCTCCTCTCAAATTTAGTCAACCAAACATGCAAGCCCCAGAAAATTACCTTGGGCCACAAATTCAGAAAAAATAGGCACTTTTTAGCCCATTTTTCCTGAAACAAATATGCCCTTAATTTAAAATGCTGAGCTGTGGTCCCAATAAAAAACGGGCCAGAAATAAACTGAGGATTGAATCGTCATTTAGGGCGTGTTTGTTTCGCAGCAAAACGTCGCAAAACGCAAGTCGTAAAACTTCTTTTCTATTTTCCGTTGTTTGTTTCGCTGGAAAATAAGTTGCAAAATGCAACTCTTCTTTTCCCACTTGCAGTTGCTACAGTTAAATTTGTGGCCATGTAAATTTCACTTTTACACTCATATTTTCCCACTTGCAGTTGCTACAGTTAATTTTGTGGTCATGTAACTCTCACTTGTAGTACACTTATAGTTCAAAACAGTTACTTGATAATCAATATATAATTTAATATTATTAAATATTTAATATTTTAAATAGTGTTCAATTTCGTATTTAATTATTTAATTATTTTATATTTTTAATCTTTAATTTTTTATTGTTTTAATATTTAATATTTAATATTTTATTTAATACTTTATTATTTTATTAATACTTATTCTATTTTTTATTATTTTATTTAGAGTTAATATTTTATTAATATAACAATATTATACTTTACTATATATTTAATTATTTATTTTTTAATATAAAAAATTATTTTATTAATATCATAATATATTTTATTATTATATTAATATTTTATTATGTTAATATTGTAATAATAATTCAGTATAATAATACTATAATGATAATTTATTATTAAATTATAATTATATTTTATTTTGTTAATTTTTTATTTCTATAATATTACAATAATATTACAATAAAATTTATATTATAATAATTTTCAAGTATTTTTAATATTATAATATTATAACTATATTTTATTATTTTTGTAAGATTTTTTAATATTTATATTTTATTAGTATTCTTAAATTTTATTAATGTTCTTTAGATTTTCTTAAAATTTTATATTATTTATTTAGTTAATATTTTAGTAATATTTTACTATTTATACTAATATTTTATTAATATTATTGTTATAAATAAAATATTAAGATTATTAATTTTTATCTCAAATTTATTAATACAATTTAATTTGCAATAGTAGATTTAATTTAATAGTATTTATAATATTTAAATTACTGCTACAGTTAATTTTGTGGTCAACTTTTCCATTTACACTTTTACATTACCAACCAAACACCGTAAAACACAATATACTTTACCATTTACACTTTCACTTTATCAACCAAACACCGTAAAACACAATATACTTTTCCATTTACACTTCACTTTATCAACTAAACATCGTAAAACACAATATATTTTCTTTACTACAGTTCACTTTTTTCAATCTCATTTTACGACTTACGACTTGCGACGTTTTGCAACGAAACAAACAGGTCCTTAACATTTATTTGAGATTTGTCCCGAAAAACTACATATAATTATTTCAAACAGACCTTTTCAAGGTAATTTCTAACAATGATTTAATGCTAGACTAGCAAACAAGATGCCCCGATTCAATTCAGGTTTCAAAAATTACTTTTTATTTTCCAATCCTTATTCTAAAAAACATAAAATTTTAAAGACGATTTTTTACCCTATTGACGTCTTACTCAAATTCCTAATTCAGATCTTGCAAAATATCTTACAAGCAGTCACAAAACGTAAGTGAAATATTTATTTAGCTGCAGTTGAGGAATTTGCATGCATGGGATGTTTCAGTAAAACTCTTTTTAACTTCTAAAAAGAAAAAGAAAAAGATAAAAAGTTTAAGGGGAAAAAAAAGGGGAAGAAAGAAAACAACAAAAGAGAGAGGAAGAAAAAAAAAATGAATAATGGGTACGAATTACTACAGACAGGTCTATAAGAAAAAGCCCAGGCCCGTTATCTTTTTACCCCCGCATCCAGCTAAGGGATGATAATGGGCCGAGACCTGAACGGCCCTTGGATTGGCCCCATCTCCGGCCTCAAAATTTATTAGGCCTTGTTACGGATCACGGCAAGGGGCTTTCATGGATTTGGCCCAAAGGCGTTTTCAGGGTCCAAGCCCCACCTTGTATTTGTATTAAAGGTCCAATTTTGAGACATTTTATCTTCTCCCATATTCTTCCCCTATCCAATTTTGGGATAATTCTCCTTTCCAATGAAAAAGAATGGAAAAGGTTGAATAATAGTTGGTGACCCTAAAAAACAGTGTGAAGGAAATTTTCTTTATTTTTGTCATCATTTTTCTTTTTTAGTTTATTATCATACCAAGTGAATATATTAATAAGGTTCACCAAATCAACATTTGTAAATTCCAAGAGATTGAGCCACAGACACAGCCTAAATGACCCAATTGGTTGCAGTATATCCCAAATCAGTTGGAACCCCAAATAAATAATTTTTTATACACTGATTATGTCATTGGATCCCTGGGAGAGCTTTAAAGATAAACATTATAGTTTTTCACCACATTGTTCTTGTAACCAGTGAACTTGCTTTTTCTTTTTGTTTTTTTTTTTTTTACAGTTATCACAGAGTGAGCAAATCAAAATTAGGGTGCCCAAACAAATGGCTGTTTTGGGAAAGAGATGCAGTGGAATCTTTTTATGGGAATGGCCATCAAGAAGAAGATTAATTAGTATCCAAGCAATAATTAATTAATGTAGTCCTTCAGATAACATTATCTATTCAAATATATGTAGAATAATATTTAGTATTATATATGTAGAGTATTACAACTTACCATTGAGCACATGAATACTAAGATCGAGAATAAGAAGACACTGGTAATAAATAGTCAGCTTGCAGATGAAAACTATTTGTCCCTCAAACCTTGTTTCTAGTTACCAATTAGTGTAGCTGTTGATGATGAGTTTAGTGCAGAACTCCCACCAACTTTCTAGTTTAACTATTTTGATGATGATAAATTTTAAAGGACCACCACAGTTTCCAGTTTAGCTATGTTATAATGCTAAAATAGAAAGAGCTTCTAGGGTCAATAATTTCAGTAGCAAGGAAGGGAATTAAGTTTATGAAGTCTTCATTGATAGCTTGTCATTCAATTTTTTTAGTTGGTCTTCTGAATTTTAACTAACTAATATGTGCTTTGAGCTACTCCAACTCAACCATTTAAGTTTATAGGTTGAAATTCAACTTCGTATGCATATCCTTTTTTTTTTTCCATTCAAGATTTTTTTTTTTTTTTGATTTGAGTTTATATAGGATTTCGCCAAACTACATTTTATCCTCTTTTAACATTCTCTTTCAAATTAACCAAACAGAGCGTGAAAAAAAGCCACTTCAGGTATTTCAGAATTTCTTCTGTGCAAACAAATAACCTGCTTTTGTTAATAGAAAAAGAGAGAGAGAGAGAGAGAGAGATGAAAAGGGTTCTGAGAGAATCAGCTAATCTGCCAGCATGGCAGATGATCTGTCATTATCTATGAGCAGGTTTGACCAGTTTGACTCAATGATCAGGAAATCTCATCCAAGTACCAACAATGAACCAACAACACCACATGCATATACATGCAGGTTTGAATAGAATCCAAGCATAAAACCATGTCACCTGTCCATTAGGCATCCAAGGGAATCTCCATCTCTATGACATAAGTTCTGACAGTTTTTGCAGTTATTTCTCTCTCCAAATTAAGGGTGATACCTCCCCTAGATGGTGCAAAAATTTAACATATTCTCATGCATGCAAACTAATTCCTTCGAACATTAATTAAGATTATCCCAAACTTGAACTAATCACTTGAACATGCATTGTATTTTGATCACAAGATGCAGTCAAATATAGATAGATCCAGTGGTTGGTAAGAGAGAGTTGGTGGATCTTTAGGGGATTAATTAAGAATGAGGATGAGATTAGAGTACTAGACTACTACTTCAAACTCAAATATGTAGAAAATATGCACAGGTTGAGAATGACATGGACATCTACGTACAGAGTGATCTGCAAGTCAAATCACATATTTCTCACATATCTCATGGGTAAAACTCAAACAAGATCAAATCATACATGCTTTCTCACTGGTCCTAAATTTTTGGTGAAAGTAAGAGTCTTTGGATATTTTTGGTGAAATCTACGGGAAGTTTTCGTTCTGGATGATTGGACAGCCATCGGAAAAATAGTTTATATCTGGTTAATAACTGATTTAATTTGTTTTGGAATTGAAAACACATCCGGTATTAGATTGGAAATCTATTAAGGATTGTTCCTTTGAAATTCAAAACTTTGTTGTTCGAGTAAAACATGATCCTTTTAATGATTCCACCATCCTAAATAATATGTTGCTATAGTTAAAAATGTAGTTTCTCATGCTTCATATATGATAAGGTATCAAGTACTCGTCAAGATAATTTAATTTATATGTATACAAGTTATAAACAAGCATAGCCCACGGAACAGTGTGAGAGAGAGAGAGAGAGAGAGAGAGAGAGAGAGAGAGAGAGAGAGAGATCAGTGTATTGTTCATATCAGTGTATTATTCCTGCTCTCCTGACTGCCTTTCTGTATGAAAATTTGTCTGGTTGCATATTACCTCAGACGGAAGAAAGAAATGGCCATGTGAGAACACTATGTGAGTGACCAACGGTTGCTTTCTTCTAGCCTACAGTTTTTCCACCACCAGCAGCCACTGGGAACAAGGACCAGCAAACCAACAAACAACCCACCAACACAATTTCAAAGGGTGATGCAGACATGGGACCTTCTGCTCTCCAAGCTTTTCATGTTCCTTTCTGGTGATTGGTCCTCTCGCCACAGAAGAACTACTACACTGCATAGTCACTGCGGCAGAGATGAGGGTAGTCCCTTCACAATCATATGCTGTGTTAATTTGGTGCCACTTTTAGGCCTCGATTAGCAGCAAGAGAGTTAAGTGATGCAAGAATCCAACTCGTGCCAAACATCCATTTGAAACAAGAGTAAAAGTGGGGGTACAATTATCTACCGTCTTCAAGATCAAGTTGCACATCTATAGAATTGTATTCACTTTGGATCCAAATGCCTCTGTAGAGTTTTGAGGGTTATGGGATTACTTAAAGGCTTCCAGCAGAATTAGTCGACTAGTAGGTGTTTATAGTCGACTAGAGGCAAGTCTAAGTCGACTAACTTTTTGGCATAGTCGACTCCTGCAGAAACAGAGAAGGCGGCTACGTCCAGATCAACTTTTTAGTCGACTTGACTTTTGGGATAGTCGACTTGGAGCATGTATAGTCGACTAGTCTTCCTGACCTAGTCGACTATCACATAAACAGAAATCGACTTACTTTTCAGTCGACTTGTAATTTGGGTTAGTCGACTACAATCTTAGTCGACTGATCTAATAGTTAGTCGACTAACATGACTTTTCAGAGAGGTGTAACTTATCTGGATAGTGATTTTGTTGACTTGCTTTGTAGGACTAGTCGACTAGTTATGTACAGCCGTTTTGGCTTGCTTTATGTATACACAGTTTTGATTAATAAAATTTACATTCTCCAAAAAAAAAAAAAAAAAAAAAAGTGGGGGTACAATTGGGTCTGCTTGAAGACCAACCCATATCCAAACCTGAACGTAGAATAGGATTCCAAAACCCGAACCCGACCCATATTAAATTATTCATCATTTAGTTCAATATATTTATTTTTCTCAAATTAGTGAGAATACTTATTTGCACCACTGTTGCAAAAAAGTATTCAGAAAATTAAATTAATAACAAAAAATAATAGCATAATGTGTTTACAAGAAAAAGTTCAATAGATAAGTTTTTATATTTATTTTGGTAACTAAATATTATACAAGAAAAAATAGATACTTTCTCGTAAAATTAACATATTAAAGCTTTAAGAAAGGTAATATTAGCATTAAGTGTTGTGATTTCAGGAGAGGATGCCATCACAACCGGATCGACCGGGCGGCGCAGCGAAAACAAATCACATGATCTACTAAGACAACTTGAAGAAGAGAATAAGAAAATAATTCAAAGCAGATTGAAAGCTGACAAACAATATAAAGTGGTTTCACCGATCAAACAAATCATAAGTACGTCTACGGGAGAAGGGAGAGAAACTTTATTAAAACTTTGGGGGAGTACAGTAAAAATTACTTACACTTTACACTAAGAAAATTACAAGCCCTTGATGGCCTCCAAGAATAGCGAACCTTTGTGGCTAAGCTTCTCTCACGAATCTCTCACCTAGATAAATTACACCCTTAGAAATTATAAATTCATTGGATTCTCTTGGAATACAAGGAAGGCCAACCCTAAGGGGTTATTTATAGACCATAGAACTGTCATAGTCCTAAAAAAACTCCATCAATCAGAATAAATGAAACTTGAATCCAACTCATACTCAAAACAGATCCAGAAAAGGAAACTGTCAGATTCGACATTAGTCGACCTTCACGACATATTCACTTCATAATCCTAACGATCTTCTCCTTGACTTGAATACGTCCAAGTCTGAAAATAGCCACCATGCTCCATGTGCTTGCATCTATACACAATTGAACAAATTTAACTTCATCTCCATCTCACTCCCTTTTCTCCATAACTCCCTCATGGGTTCATAACTTGATTAGGTCGAATAAATTCAGGCCCAGCCTGAACTTTATCACCCCACGATCTTCTTGATCTACATAGAATTTATAAGAATTTTCTCCATTATATGAGTAAAGATCTGGACTACCTTGTTGCGCGCCTAATCTCAATCTCTCTTCGGGGTACAACTGAACATCCGAGTTCAAATCTATCGTAGTCTCCGATTGTTCCACAACCACCACTTTCGAAGCCGAGAATAACTGCAATCCACCAACTGTAATTTTCAAATTTTGCAACATATATGCATTGCCAACACATTCGGCTTGAAATATTATATGGGCCTCTTTGAAAACTTTTATAAGATCACCTTTCGAACTGATATAGAATTCTTCCCCTTGCAGGGCTTTAAGAGAGATGAGATTGTACCTTAATTCGGGAACATGATGAACGCCTTGAAGAGTAGTGATACATCCATCATAAGGCCATAACTGGATTGTTCCTTTTCCAATCACCTTGCTTGTAGCAGAATTTTCTATGAAGGCTTCTTCCCCTTGAACCGAAGTGTATAAAAAGAATATCTTCTTACTAGAACTGATATGCTGTGAACATCCAGAATCTATGACCCATCTATCTTTGTTACCAACTGATCTGTCTGTAACAGATAGAATATCGCACTTTTTTCATCTCCTCCAAACAAATCAGTGAGTTAGCATCTGGTTGTTTCTTCTTTCGAAGCCAATATGTGTCCCTTTTTGTGATAATAGTTGCACGTCAAATTCTTGTGCTTTGAGTTACCCATAGAACTTTTATTATTACTCTTCTCTCTTGATTAATGAACTTGCCCGAAATCATCATGATGAGATTTACCCGTCAACTGGGTGTCAATTTTGTCCTTATTGAGCAGATGCTTCTTAACCTCATTGACCTTGATTGTTGACTTGTCTCCATAGATGATAGTTTCCCTAAATCTCTTATATGAAGAAGATAAAGAACACAGTAATAGATGTGCTTGATCCTCATCTTCTATCTTAATCTCTATCTTATCTAAATCATTGATAATAGAGAAAAATTCTGCAATGTGAGACTTGATAGGTGTACCTTTATGCATGCGGAGAAGAAAACGACGCTGCTTCAGAATCAACCGATTCGCCAATGACTTTTTCAAATAGTGGTCTTGAAGTCGCTTCCACAACGATGATGTTATTTTCTCCTTAGAAAACTCATCCAACACTTCGTCCACTAAGCAAAGATGAATAGCTGTAAAGGCTTTCTCATCCAACTCCTTCCAAGTTTCTTCCTTCATATCTTGAGGCTTTTCTCCCTCCTGAGTAGTGCTTTCTTCAACCGCTCTGGGTAAGGATGGCATTCATCCTAATCTGCTATCTGCTGAAATTGATGATGCCATCGAAATTCTGAATATCGAATTTGATCGCAAACATCTTCAAGTAGACGTTACTCTGATACTAATTGTTGTGATTTTTGGGGAGGACGTCTCGATGACCGGATCGATTGGGACCGCGCAGCGGAAACAAACCACATGATCTACTAAGACACTTAAAAGAAGAAGAAGAAGATATTCTAAAGTAAATAAAAATCCAACAAACAATATAACATGATTCACTGATCAAACAGATTATATGTACGTCCACAGGAGAAGGAGGAGAAACTGTATTAAAATTTTAGGAGAGTATAATCAGAATTACTTACACCTCATGCTGAGAAGATTACAAGTTCTTGATGGCTGTCAAGAACAGCGAACCCTTGTGGCTATGCTTCTCTCACGAATCTCTCACATAGATGAATTACACCCTTAGAAATTATAATTCATTGGATTCTCTTAGAATACATTGAAGGTCATCCTTAAGGGGTTATTTATATACCATAGAACTCTTCTGGTTCTAAATGATCTCCATCAATCAGAATAAAAGGAACTTGAATCCAACTCGGACTCAAAACAGATTCAGAAAAAGAAACTGCCAGATCCGACATTAGTCGACCTTCATGACGTATTCACATCATAATCCTAACATTAAGTACTATTAAATCTCAAATCTCATAAGTATAATATTATTTAAGGCTTTATTTAAAAAAATCTTATAAGATAGCTGGAGGTGGACAAATTTGATGATACAGATGGACAATTTCTTAGCTTGCACCTTTTTCTACACCAGGTGGACAATTCGATGCTACTGGTGGATATGTTTCTAAGTGTGCACTTTTTTTTTTGCATGTCCGACGCATTTAATGTGTCTCCCATGTTCTATCTCATCATGATGCAATAAAGGTCATTCTAAATATTTGACTCTAACATGCTATCCATATGATTATGACATACAGAGGCAAGGAGGCAAGAGAACGATGTTCCGTATCTAAGAGGTTTTTGATAAGCAAAAAAGGCCCAGGGGTTTTTTTGAATGGGAAACTATATACAAGGGTTTAAAACCAATTTTTCTTAAATATGAAGTTGGAATTCTACTTATCACCTTAAATTTTTTGGTCAAATAATGTCTCATCTCATATTTGTGCTTTCACATGTTCATCTCTCCAACGAGCCAGTTTGTCATAACAATTATTAATATGCAATATGTTGAAAATAATTTGTATGCTCTGATACCGATTGTTGTGATTTTAGGGAAAGACGCCCCCACGACCAGATTGACTGGGGTGGAACAGCGGAAATAAAACTACAGGATCTACTAAGGTAACTTGAAGAAGAGAAGAAGAAGATATTTCAAAGTAGATAGAAAGCCAACACACAATATAATATGGTTCCACCGATCAAACAGATCGTGTGTACGTCCATGGAAGAAGGGGAGAAACTTTATTAAAATTTTGGGGGAGTATAATAAGAATTACTTACATCTCACACTGAGAAGTTACAAACCCTTGATGGCCGCCAAGAACGGTGAACCCTTGTGACTAAGCTTCTCTCACGAATTTCTTACCTAGATGAATTACACCCTTAGGAATTACAATTCATGGGATTCTCTTGAAATACATTGAAGGCCACTCTTAAGGGGTTATTTATAAACCATAGAACTCTCCTAATCTTAAACAAACTCCTTCAATTAGAATAAAAGAAACTTGAATCCAACTCGTACTCAAAACAGATCCAAAAAAGAAAACTGCCAAATTTGACATTAATTTACTACCTTTACGATGTATTCTCATCATAATCCTAACAATCTCCCTCTTGACTTGAATACGTCCAAGTTCGAGAATAGCCACCATACTCCATGTGCTCGCATCCACTCACAATTGAACAAATTTGACTTCATCTCCATCTCACTCCCTCTTCTCCATAACCTCTTCATGGAGTTAACAATTTGATTAGGATGAATAAGTTCAGGTCCGACCTGAACTTTATTACCCAACGATCTCCTTGATCTATACAAAATTTATGAGAATTTCCTCCACCATAGGAGTAACGATCTGGACTATCTTGTTGCACGCCTAGTCCCAATCTCCTATCGAGGTACAATTGAACATCTGAGCTCGAATCCATTGTAGTCCCTGATTGTTCCACAACCACCACTTTTGAAGCCAAAGATAACTGCAATCCACCTACTGTAATATCTGAATTCCGCAACATATACACATTGCCAACACGTTCGTCTTGAAACATCACATGAGTCTCTTTGAAAACTTTCATAAGATCACCTTTCGAACTGAAACAGAACCATTTCACTTGTACGGCTCCAAGAGAGATGAGATCGTGCCTTGATTCGGAAACATGAAAAACGCCTTGAAGAGTAGTGATGTATTCATTATGAGATCAAAACTGAATTGTTCTTTCGCCAATCACCTTTCTTATAGCAGAATTCCCCATAAAGACTTTTCCTCCTTGAACCGAAGTGTATAAAGAGAACATCTTCTTATTAGAACTGATATGCTATGAAAATTAAGAATCTATGACCCACTAATCTTTGTTACCAATTGGTCTGTCTGTAACAAATATAACGTCGCACTGTTTTTCATATCCTTCAACCAATTCAGTGACATTAGCATTGATTGTTTCTTCTTTCGAAGCCAACACTCAGATCTAATGTGCCCCTTCTTGTAACAATAGTTGCACGTCAAATTCTTCTGTTTTGAGTTACCCGCGGAACTTTCATTATTACTCTTTTCTCTTTAATAATGAACTTGCCCGGAATCATCATGATGAGACTCACCCGTTAACTGGGTGTCAATTTTGTCCTTATTGAGCAGATGTTCCTTGACCTCGTTGATCTTGATTGTTGACTTGCCTCCATATATGATATCTTCCCTAAAACTCTTATATGAAGAAGGTAAAGAACACAGTAATAGAAGTACTTGATCCACATCTTCTATCATAACCTCTATCTTATTTAGATCATTGATAATAGAGAAAAATTCTACAATGTGAGAATTGATAAGTGTACCTTCATGCATGTGGAGAAGAAGCAGATTCATCGCTTCAAAATCAACCGATTCGCCAACGACTTCTTCAGATAGTGGTTTTGAAGTCGCTCCTACAGCGAGGACGCTGTTTCTTCGTAGAAAACTCATCAAATACTTCGTCTGCTAAGTAAAACTGAATAGTTGTCAAGGTTTTTTCATCCAACTCCTACCAAGTTCTTCCTTCATGTCTTGAGGCTTTTTCTCCCTCTCGAGGAATGCTTTCTTCAACCTGCTCTGGGTAAGGATGGCGTTCATCTTAATCTGCGACCTGCTGAAATTGATGACACCATCGAACTTCTGAATATCGAACTTGATCGCATATATCTTTAAGTTGACCTTACTCTGATACCAATTGTTGGAAACAATCTGTATGCTCTGATACTAATTGTTGTGATTTCAAGAGAGGACGCCCCCATGACCAGATCGATTGGGGCGGTGTAGCGAAAACAAAACTACAGGATCTAATAAGGCAACTTGAAGAAGAGAAGAAAAAGATATTCCAAAATAGATAGAAAGCTAACACACAATTCTCTTGGAATACATTGAAGGCCGCCTCCTAAGGGGTTATTTATAACCATCTAGTCCTAAACAAATTCCTTTAATCAGAAGAAAGGACACTTGAATGCAACTCGGACTCAAAACAGACTCGAAAAAGAAAACTGCCAAATTCGATATTAATTAACTACTTTCACGACGTATTCACGTCATAATCCTAACACAATAAACAAGAAAAAATTGAATGCAAATGTACAGTAAAAAGTTCTACTATAAACCAAGAGGCCAACACAGTAGGCGACTATGAGAAGTTGAGAACCATGTTTTTTTATGCCTTCTAAGGCTCCCAATGCAAACTATAAACACCCATGTGAAATGATGACTCCGTTCTTTAGCTACAGGTTGCCAGTATCTGCTGATGAGAAAAATCAAGAACCAACCAATGTTCAAAGAATCAAAGGGGTGATGCAAACAAGAGACCTTTTGGTCTCCAAAACTTTCCACTCATCTTTCTACTTCAACTGGTGCTCAAATTCAAAGAGTCTATAGTTTGTTGTCACAATAGCAAATCAAGATTGCATGGATGATGAGAGCGTGCCATGGTCTTTACTCTCACATCAACATGTATGTCATCCTTTTGTTCTGTATGTATGTGCCTTTTCTCTCTGAAGATTCTCCTCTCTCATTATTGAATGTCAAATGTATGACCATATTCCTCTCACTTTAGCCGAAAATGTCGCCTTTTTGCCTCTAAAGGCTCTGCACTCTTTTGAAAGGAGTGTAGAAAAGGAATATGGTGATTTGGTTAGAATCAGAATTTATGAGGGAGGACATCAAGCCCTGCGGTTGAAAAACAAATTCAGTATGAAAAAAAAAAAAAAATGCATCTTTCTTCTTAGTTTGCAAGTCTCCGAGGGCTTTCAATCTATGATGGAGTTGAAAATTAGTCGTTTCTCGCGATCCAAATTTGCCAAGCAATAAGAGAGCATCGCAACTGGTGAGTATAAAAGTATTGATTTATGCAAACACCACAAAGTTAGTGATAAATCGAAAGATGTGGAACACCCCCTCCCCCAGCCCCAGGTAGACCTGATTCCGATTCCGGAGCTGGCGGTTTCGGTTCTGATTCCGGAGCTGACGGTTTCGGTTCTAGTTCCGGGCCCTAGGCCTGTTGTTGCTGAGCAGCAACGGGCCAGTCCAAGGGGCAAATATATATATATATATATATATATATATATATATATATATATATATATATATATATATATATATATTAAGTTCAGAACCGGAGCAACCGGAACCGGAACCGACTGTTCCGGTTCTTAAAATAAGGAACCGGAATTGGATCGGCTTCGGGCCTGTTCCGATTTGGTTTGGAACTTGCTGCTAGCTGGTTCGGTTCCGGTTCATGACACCCAATTCCGCTTCAGTTCACCGGAACAAAAAAGAAGTGTGATCGGGTCTACTAGCACGACAAAAAAGGCGAACAAAAAGAAAGAAAAGAAAGAATAATAAGTACAAAGATGGAATAAAATTCAATTGATGTGATGAGTTGGGTGTTAAAAGTGTGAATCTACAACATAGCTCTTTATACAATTCGTCTGGATGTCACTAGCCTTTCTAGATTAGTAGGGATGTTCTTAGCTCTAGCATGTTGATGGAGAGTTCTTCATTAGTAAAGACAAGATTAAGGATTTTAAGCTAGATCACCTAGAACTGACAAGGATGATTAGGGTTTCTAACGACGTTCCTAGGTCTACTAATTTAATTTCCTACTTACACTATCAAATCAAGCTACCCAAAATGAGTTTAAAATTCAACTCTAGCTATAACATGGCACATGACTAGCTTTGCTTATTACTATGGTAAAGATGTGCAAGCATCTAATGAGATCAACAAAACACAAGATTAACATATAATTTGACTAATCTCACACCTAATGAGAAAAGTAAACTATAATTCTAGTTTGCCTTGATTAGAATGAGAGATAGCATAGGTGTGAGTGGTCATTGGCCAATCTCTTCTTTGAGAATGAGAATGGATACTACTAATTTTTAAATTCAAGTTACTAGTGTTTAGAGGTGAAAAGATTCTCTAACTGCAACAGGACACATGACAAGCTCTCTAATTCATACATTACTAAAAACATCAAGATATGAGATTCCATAATGACCTAGAGCCAAATGATGTGGCATAATCTCGACAGCAGATTAATAAAAGAGGAAATAAGTATCACTGTAAAACAATACTATCTTTATAATGAATTTCATCCGCATCAGATTACAATTTATTTTTAAAGAAGAAAAAAAAAATTAAAACAACAAAAAGATTGAGAGAAAGGTTTTTTCCCCACCAATTCTCTGCTCAGCTAACAAGAACTTTATAGACTTTATACTCCCTCCTTCCGAGAATAGTAGTGTGTTTTTTGATCAAAGTTTTATCCTAAATTAGTAGTTTATTTTAAATTCTAATACTATTTTTACAATTCCCAATGTTACTTTTACCATTACCAATAATATTTTTACTATTTCTAATATATTTTTATCATTCTCAATACTATTTTCACCATCCCAATGTTACTTCTACCATTCAAACTTCAACTCCTACGAACTCTTAATTCTCATGTCTGGTCAAAAACAATAAAAAAAAACGGACAGAAAGAGTATCAATTAGCATTTCTCAAGAATACTTAAATAGACTTACTTTGACCCTAGTCTCCACTGAAAGGACAGTGGATAGGTAAAGAAGTCTTAGGGTTAATTAGCCAACTTTTTACATGAGAAAAGGATGTTGATTGATATCCTCACACATGACAACAAAAAAAAGGAGAAGAAGATCGGGGGTAGTTTATGCAAACCCTAACCCCTAACCCTAACCCTAATCTTCCTTTTAGATAATTTTCAATAGCATGCAAACCCTAGTCACATAAAAATTACAACCAAAGAAGGTAAGGAGAAAACATATTGGAATTGATAGAGAGGTACATAGGTGTGAGTAGCCAACCACAAGCCACACTCCATTCAGTTACACCAGTGGGGAATCAAATTCCCAAGTTCATGATTGAAACACAATTCCCCAACATCCCTCTAAACATCCAAAACAAGCCAAAACGACAACCATATAAAAATCCATTTCCATATGCTCGAGGGAATAAATAATGAAAATCCCACATGAAATCTTGCTGTTATTTGTCAGAACAATGTGCAAGGAATGTGAGAGAAAGCTGAGAGCTGAGAGAAAGGAGGGGAAATAGGCCTAGGGAATGTGTGCAGTGGTGGTGGAGTTGGGAAGTGTGAGCGGCTAGTGAAAGATGCTTTGCTTGGCCCTATATTTTAATGGCATGAACCTTTCACTGAGGGCCATGGCTGGGGTGGGGTGGGACCAAAGTGAGCTTCTTTTGGGTCAGTTCCCCACGTTAGGGGCCGAATGTGTGCAAGTGGATACACTTGAAAAGCTTGATAAAAGCCATGCATTCTTTTTCAAAGAGGTGTATCATGAGCTTAGGGTTTGGAGAGATGGGCATATGACAAGACACATGGAGAAGGAGAGAGAACAAAAAGGGTGTGCATCATGCTTTTAGCCAGTTATAGAACCTGAAGGTCACTTTAGTGATAATGTTGTTTGAATAGGTGATGAAGTATTGGAAAATGGGTCTCAACACACTGGGTTTGGGTCCGAGGCCCATTGTGATTCTGGAGTTTTGAGGTAGCGGGGTGAGACGTCTTGGAAATCCGAAATGACTTGCAAGACGGAGCCTTTAGGGTGCTGGGTCTTGGTTCCGACCAAAGTCCCTCTGACAATCAAGTCAGAGTCTGATGTATGAGCAGTAAATACAGGCGAAGTAATAAATTATACAGCAGACCCATCCTGATAGTTGTGACTGGGCTAGAATAGTCATTGATAGAATAGAACATGTCATAATTTGTCCTTATGCCAGGTGCAGACTCAGTTTCAAGGTTGAGTCGGCCTGGGTTGATAGGCCTTGTGGGCACGTCGATCCTTGCATTATCACTTAGGGGTGAGCAGAGTTCGGTTATAACCGAAATAACCGACCAAAAACCGAAACCTGAACCCGAACCGAACCGATCCGCTCTAGTTCGGTTGGTTTTCGGTTTTGGGTTACAAAACCCGAACCCGACCGAACCGAACCGAACTTCTCACCCTATGTATTACCCCACCCAAATTCAATTTAGTGAATCATATAGTTCATAAAAAAAACAGGTGGAACATTATCTCATTAGTTCTAGCAATATCATATTTTATATTGAATATGTAAAAGCCATGTTAAGTACACTATCATAATTGAGAATAATATTTATATTAATATAGTTCTTTCTTTTGTAATCTTGTTAGCAAAAGTTAATAATAATTATGCGAGCTTTGATATAAGAGCCCAAATACAGTGTAAAAGTTTTAGAACATGAAATTTTCAATTCACATTAAGGTTAGGGTTTTTTCTGTTTCTAATTTAGGTATTAGATATTTGAGATTAGAATATTTAAAGGATGATAATATAAAGGTGATTAAAAAATGCAAGAATGATGAAATATATGAGCCTAACCGAAAAACCGAACCGAACTGAGTCAGTTCGGTTCGGTTCGGTTACTAAGTCTAATCGATTCGATTCGGTTTTGAAAAAATTGGCAAAAACCGAACCAAACCAACCGATGCTCACCCCTATTATCACTTCCCCCCCAAGTCCGACAAGAGATAACAGAGTCAGAGAATGCAATTTTAATCGGTTGTATTGGAAATGTAACTTCGATGTGGAGACAATAATATTTTCTACATGTACATGTACAATATCTATTGCACATGGGGCCTACAATGTTCCCACTCTTTGGTAGAGGAGCAGGGGATTGGGTATACGAAGGTCGATGACTATTCATTTGGGCGATCTTTTCAGTTTTCAGTTCAACACTTTTAAAAAGGGGTTTTATCCTTCCTCTTGCCACATTTTTCGCTTGCCTTCTTTCTTGCTGTTTGGGAGAGATATTCGAAGTTTTAAAGCTTTCCCTGGTCCTCCTCAGGCTTCTTTTTCACTTAGTAAATCATGGCTTCTTCTCTCCAAACGGGGTCCATTGCTTCCTCGTGTCAGGATGTTCTCAGTCTTTAGGGGTCGTGTCTTCTCCTTCTTCATCTTCTCCTTCTTCTTTTGCATCGTCCGTAATATTTTGAAACTCCGACCCAGTTTCATCTGGTGCAATTAGGAGTGTGTCCTCGGAGGCAAATAAAGGTTCGACGATGCGAGTTAGCTCTGGATCCAACGACGAAATAGATCTTACTTTCAATAACCCCCAGGATCTCGTTGTCGAGAGGCATAAGTCAGGATCCAATACTGCCCGTATTCACATGCACAAGGTGCTTCCTCGGACGATCACGGATTGTCAGCTTTTTATTAAGAGAATAGCGGGCATCTTGAAGGAAGAGTATATAAATCAAAAGGGACAGAGTATGGGATTCCTCTCAAGTAGGCCTGTCAATGGGACGGGTCCGGACCCGTACCTGACCTGAACCCGATTCATTTAGGCGGGTATAAGAAGGACTGTTTTGGACCCTTACCCATATACCTGTTACCCGTGTACCAGAATAATAAATAAGTCGGATCTGATTTTACTTCAACCAGACCCGATTACCTATTACCTATTTCAAAACCCAATTATGAGTATCAAGAAACCCTATATCTCCACTTTCTCACCCTAGTCCCCCTCTCTTCGCTGCACTCTCTCACTCCCTCTCCTCGCCATGACGCTGCCTCCCCCTCTCCTCGCCATGACGCTCGCGGATCTGAAATGCTTTTTTCAGTTTATTTGGCAATCAATTGCCTGTGATTTTCCTTCTCCTTTCATTTTCATTTTATTTTTCCCTGTGGTTCATCTACAAACAATTGGTGCTCAAAGTAGAAGAAGAGAAGGGAGAAGCTTGAGCTCATTTGAGGCTCCACCCATTATGGATCAAGAGAGAGGGACCACCTCCGATGATCAAGGTCAACGGGTAACCATTTGTAGGGTTTAGAATTAGGTCTAGGGTCCCAATTTGAGCTTTTATTTTGATTAAATGGAATAAATAGCATCTTTTCTGATTCTCTTGACTTGGATGCAATTGATGTAAGTACACCTAGAGGGAGATGAATAGGTGTATGGATAATCTAATGACAAATGATGCGAAATTAAAAACAAATTACAACACCCTTAATGTAACCAAAGAGTGTAGCCGAATTCTCGGTGAAGGGCTCTAGACTAACTCCTCTAGATTCCTCTAAAAAAGAGTTGAGGTGCTATATGAAGCTCTCTTAGTTCAACACAAGTGAGGCACACAAACAATACCAAGTATATATAAGATATGAACAATACGATACAATGCAAGATATAAAAGAGAGAGAGTTAAGAGCTAGTGGATCAATCGCAAACACAAAGATATGTTTCGAGGTTCGAGCACCCAGCTCTACGTCCCCGCCTTCACACAGAAGGATTTTCCCTATTGCGTCCACACAGGACTTCCCACACAGGGAACCTCCATTGAGGTTTGGGTAATACAAACTTGGAGTACACATCTCCTCTCTCAAACAACAATAACCTCTACACAATAGGCAGGGCATTAAGCCACACAAGATAAACCTCTCAATAAAGGGACAAGACACTAAGCCAAACAATAATCACCTCTCACTAAAGGGACAAGGTACAAAGCCAAACTCTATCACAATTACCTCCACATTTAGAGGGATAAGGCACTTAGCCAACACTCCAACCACAATCACCTCTACACTTAGAGGGATACCAACAAACCCAAACTCTCCTCCACAATCACCTCTACACAAGAGGGATAACACAAACTCAAAGCAAAGTGATTTACAACACTTGGTGGTCTCAACAAACCACAAACCAATTTTCTCACCAAAAATAAGATCCTATAGATAGGATAGATATGATAGCTCAAGTGTGAGAAAACAAAGAGTTTGAAAATCAAAATCACAAAGAAAATACTTGGGAAAACTTCTAGGATAAAATAGAAATGAAGAATAAAAACAATTCCCAAAGACTTCCCCTTTTCTTTGATTTTTCCAACCCTTTAAAACAAATAAAAATAAAACTTTCAACCACAAAAACACTTGCTGAAAAACACTTGAAAGATAAGAATTTTTCTCTTATAAAATCTTGGTGAAATCAGCTCAAGAGAAGGCATATTTATAGCCTCTCAAAAATCTGCCCGTTGGCAGTTTGGAATGGGCAGAAATGCCCCTCAGGTCGACCGCCCGGTCGACCGGCCCCCACCCGAGAGTGGGGTGCTATCAGTCGGTCGATCGTGCGGTCGACCAGCCGAGTTGGCTGGCCATGTGCACGTCCTCGTGCACGTTGACCGACCGCTCTGGTTGACCGACCACTGGTCCGGTCGACCGCTGGTCAGTCTGGCTGGGGATTATAGGTATTGAAAACTTGTCTTTTTAACTTTTATAAAATCCCATAAAATCACATAAATTCCACAAAAATAAGTTCTTATAAGATCTTTGAATATCAAGCATGTGTGACCAAAAAATCAACACATATTATAAACTATTTGAACCATTTTTGTGATATTGAAATTTGGCTAAAACATAAAATCGGTATTTTCTAAAACTTGAATTTTTGAAATGGAAAACCGTTTTCTCCAAAACTCATATGGATACAAAAACATGATATTGAAACAACTTTGAAGCATATTGTATCTGAATAGAATCCAATATACATATAAAGATATCTATCTATGTTTTGACATGAAATCCAAAATTGGTTAAACCAAAAACCAAAACTAATAAACTTGTCTGTGTGTATGTGAACTTGAGCATATCAACACTATCTAATCTTTACACAAGATCTAAACAAACTAAACTAACAAACTGAAGTCTTCTTGTCTCCAAGCCGATTCGATCCAAACGTGATCCAACGAGTTTGACTCCAACCGAGTGCTAGATGCGATTTTAACGCGCGAGCTCTTGAATCTACATGTGAAAGCTCAAAAACTCCTCTGTTGAAGCTATTCACCTACTAAGATCTTTATCAACTATCTGAAACTAATTAAGCACAATATCATTAGTAAATTATAATTACATGAGTTAATCATCATCAAAACTAGAGTGAAGGGCCTCTGGGCCTACAATCTCCCCCTTTTTGATGATGACAAAACTCATGAAGTCATATATGCATGTATTAAAGTTAAGCTTCATAGAAGCTCCCTCTTAACTCATGCATAGAAATAAACATAAAGATATGCAATGAATGCTCATAACAAATATGTATAAATGAGGAAATAAACATAAAAAACTCTCCAAATACTTCTCCCCTTTTTGCATAAACACAACATATATGCATTAAACAAGAAAATAAATATGCATATATAAAACTATCAAAAATTCTTCTTCCCCTTTTTGTTTAAAATAAGGAAATGAAATAAACATGCATATATAAACTCATCAAATACTTCTCCCCCCTTTTGTCAATTCATCAACAAAGGGGCATAAATAAACTCTCAAAAAAATCTTCTCCTCCTTTTTGTCAAATCAAACAATAAAGTTATATATATGCCATATACATTCATAAAGAGGAAAGACGTAAAGTTAACTCCCCCTGCATACATGCATTACATGAAAAAGAGATGACTAAACCCTAATCACATAATATACAATGTATAAAAGGAGATGTGAAGCTCCCTCTACATACGTGTAAGACATAGAGAAGAGAGGTCAAGCTCCACAATATGAGATACACTCATTATGAATCTATATATATAGAAGATGTTAAGCTTCCCTTGCATATAAGCAATATATATCAAAACATTATCAAACGATACTAATTGAAAAGAATATACCAATTTATGATAAAGTTATATATCGAAACATTGTACGTTTTTTATACCAATTGAAATATTCATTGTAAATCTTGACACCAATTGAAAGTAAAAAGAAACAAATTTTTAGGTAAACATAACTCATATCAATACATATACCAATTTAAAATGAAACATGATACCAATTGAAAATAAAACCAATTGAAAGGTAAAACACGAATGTTTCTCCCCTTTATGAAATACCAATAAAAATAATGCATAGATTGTATAAGATACCAATTGAAAAATAATTGTCATTAAGGAGTAAATCAAACTTAGCATAAATATAATTTGTGCTTTAAGAATAAAGATGTAGTAAGCACAATCAAATCACATATACATGTATGAAAATGTAAATACCAATCGAAATTGATACTAATTGAAGTTTGAAGCATACATATATAGGAAAACACATATGAGTATATAAACATAGAAATATCAATTATGATATCAATTAAAAATATAATGAGAATCAAGTGTATAACTTATACCTACCTTCCTTTCATGCACATGTTAAACGGATATTCAATTTGAGCATACAAGGCATGGTCGCCCATCCATCCGCCCTTGGAAGGGAGGGGTTTTCAAAAATAGAATTTAAAAATAATTTTAACATATTTGAAAAACTCTACCAAGTGAAGAAAATGAACTAGTTTAAGATAGTTTGAAATAACTAGTTATATATTCTTCAAAACATGAAACTAAATCATATATTTCATGAAACATGTATTTTACACAAGATTGACACTCAAGATATATAAAGTTCAACAAAGTACTCATCAAATAAAGTAATGAGTAAACACAAATAATGTGAGTGTACAAGAGTCATGTGAAAAGCATAATCATGAAAATACGGAATGAAGCTCATATTGAAATTCCTTTATAAATATGAAAAACATGAAAATCATCAAAACTAAATAGGCTTCAAGGTATATGTATGTTTTGTCTAAAACTAAAGGTATACATACATATCCCAAACACAAATGAGTTCAAAAAGAATTTTTGCATGAAAAGTAAGTGACTCAAGGGTATACATGTATATCTAAAGTTTTAAACAAAATTAACATATACATGAAACTAAATACATTATCATGAAAACATATACGAAAAATAAAGAGTACAAGAAAATGCAAGAATCATCAAAACTAGGCTATACTAGTATATCTAATGGGTATAAATGAGCAACTAAGTAAAAACATATAATAATCAATTTGTGCCTCACTAGTTGTACAAGCATATACACAAGTTTTAATGAAAATTATATTTAAACATGTAATCAAAATATGAAGCATAAATGAAATCATAAACCAATATGATCATTATGGCAAATGCACATATTTTAGAGTTATGATATACACAATAGTTAAACTATAGTGAGAACACAAAATATGGATCCATATGAACATGGGTGTATCTCAATTACTATACATGTATGTCATAAGTCTAATTATCATGGCATATAACATATTAATCATGAAAAACATGAAAACAAATATATGCTAAAAGTTAATAATACAAAAGCTTGTAAACATAAGTAAGGAGTTAGAGATAGTTTTACCAAAGCCAATAGGCTTATCTCTAGGTCTCCAAACTATGATGGTCCTCCTATCAAACTTCCTTAAAGTGATGCATTCAAAGTAGTGTCCATCAAGTACAAAAGTATCCACCATCAAGGCATCAATGCCCTCACGTCAAGTGAGAGCCCACACCTACATCAAATAAAATATGAGTGAATTTTGGTACCCATACCTTATTGGGTCCATGGGGGTTAGCACCTTTCCTAACCTAAACAAACTTATTTGCAAAATTTAAATCATTTAATCTATCATAACAAAATTTTGCAAGGTGGCCCTTACGTCCACAATGTGTACACGTGTACACATGAGCGTACATAGTGTTATGTGTACGAATGTGAGAAGAATGTGTATGCCGTGATTTGTGCGCATGCATAGGAGGAGCATGTTTCTTGTGAAACAAGGATTCCAACCGTGTGTGGTTCATGACACATTGGCTCAAAGTGGAGCCCAAACAATTAACACTCTTCTTTAAACACATATATCATTTTCAATAATAGAAGAAGAGGTGGAGCATGCAATAGGTACACTAGATGATGAAGCATGACAAACATGAGTATCTAAATCATTTTTCAAGGAAATATTTTTTTTAGAAACAAAATCCAATTCCTTTGAAATTAAAGCAATTTTATTTTTCAAAGTTTCATTCTCTTTTAAAGCAAAATCAAGTTTTGAAGACAAAATTTTATTTTTCTTCACAACATCATCACAATCATTTTTATTCTTTAAAAATTCATTTTACTTTAAGGCAAGGTCAAGTTGGGATTTTAGTGAGTCCCTTTTATTTGAAATCTCATCCCTCTCTTGCAAAATCAAGTCAAGTTTAGAAGACAAATTTTTATTTTCTTCTTTTAATTTTAAGCTTTTCTTTTTCAAAACTTGGTATTTTTCTAATAGGTTTTCACAAACAATAGATAGTTCTTCATTTAAAGTTTCGGCATCCATATAGTCATCATCGGAAGAACTAGCACTATCATCTAATTGAGTATCCAAGTTTACCTCAAGGGAGTCATTCTCTTGGACCATGTAGTAAGCTTGTTCGGATTCTTCCTCACTAGATTCTTTCTCCACATATTTTGTCGTTTGTAGCACGGGAGAGGTCAAAGTGTTCCATACTGTAAAAGCGGAATCACAATGAGAAATAATAGATAAATATTTTTTGCTTAATACTTGCCTAAGTGCCTCTAGGGCTTGTGCATTGGCCTCTATATGCTTATTATTACCAAGATTGAATTTCTTGGTAGTATCAAGGTGCACATGCAATCCTAGGGCTTTCAAATAAGCACTCATCCTAATCTTCCATACATCGATGTTAGAAACATCAAACATAGGAGGAGTCATAAAATTCATGAGTGTATAAACTATGTGTGCAAATGCAAATATAGATTAGCTAATCAAGATCTCACTCCTAGGTGGTTAAACCTAATATCAGGAGCGTAGGCTCTGATACTAATTGTAAGTACACCTAGAGGGGGTGAATAAGCATATGGCTAATCTAATGACAAATGATTCGGAATTAAAAATATTTTGCAACACACTTAGTGTAACCAAAGAGTGTAGCCGAATTTTTAGTGAAGGGCTCTGAACTAACTCCTCTAGATTCCTCTAAATAAGAGTTGAGATGTTATATGAAGCTCTCTTGGTTCAACACAAGTGAGGCACACAAACAGTACCAAACATATATAAGATATGAACAATACGATGCAATGCAAGATATAAAAGAGAGAGTGAAGAGATAGTGGATCAATCGCAAATACAAAGATATGTTTCGAGGTTCGAGCACCCAGCTCTACGTCCCCGCTTCACACAGAATGATTTTCGCTAATGCGTCCACACAGGACTTCCCACACAGGGAACCTCCATTGAGGATTTGGGTACTACAAACTTAGAGTACACAACTCCTCTCTCAAACAACAATAACATCTACATAAGAGGTAAGGCACTAAGCCACACAAGATAAACCTCTCAATAGAGGGACAAGACACTAAGCCAAACAACAATCACCTCTCACTAGAGGGACGGCACAAAGTCAAACTCCACCACAATCACCTCTACACTTAGAGGGATAAGGCACTTAGCCAACACTCCAAACACAATCATCTCTACACATAGAGGGATACCAACAAACCCAAACTCTCCTCCACAATCACCTCTATACAAGAGGGATAACACAAACTCAAAGCAAAGTGATTTACAACACTTGGTGGTCTCAACAAACCACAAACCAATTTTCTCACCAAAAATAAGATCCTATAGATAGGATAGATATGATAGCTCAAGTGTGAGAAAACAAAGAGTTTGAAAATCAAAATTCTTAGTTTTGTGCCTCATAAAGCATAAGTACTCACGCCTAAAAGGGGTTCATATAAAAATTCTTAGTTTTGTGGCCTTATTTGCTCGAGTCCTAAGTCCTTGGGGTGTTTTCTCATCCGGTGCCCTAAAACTGTCTGGTTTGAGAGTCACAAATTAAGGCTCGTTACATGGGCAAATTAGAAAGCCTAATAGAGCTAAGGGATGTTACCATCATAAATAAAAAAAGAAAAATAAAAGAAAGTAATAAGGCATAAGAATTAAAGTAGAAAAATCCCAAGCCAAATTTTCACGGTTAAATGGTGCATATGACTTATGGCAATATAATAGACTAGATGAGAAATACAATTTTAATTCTTACCTTAATTGAAAATAATTTTTTAAATAAAGACTAAGTTTAGGAATGACTAAGTTTTGATAATCCTATAACTTATAGATTACTTGAAATTTTACATTAATACTTCAAATATTTTTTCCTTTCAAAATGCGTTTTTTAAAAAATACTAACAATTCATTTATTTTTCTTCATGGATTTTGTGGGTGCTATCCACTGAAAACCCTCACGAGATAAACTCGTTATTTAAGGGTAACCTAGAGGTTTAACGGCTTGTTGCACATGCTAAGTGCAACCGTGATTTCTACGAAAGTGAGTTAGATTTGGTCAGTTTAGTTTTTTCTTTTCTCTTTGTTTTGCTCGAGGACGAGTGTGTTTAGACACATATTGCATAAATATTATTACATTCGTACATATATTCTATAATGAATATTGCAATAACTTGTTTTAATGTCCAAATTCATGCAGGGTATGATAAGGAGAAGATAATCATGAAATTTATCCAATTAAATTCAAAAGTTCAAAAGAAGGGGGATCGATTCAAATCCAAATGTTCTAGAAGCTATCTTATCTAAAAACTAAATATATCAGATAAGATAATATCATCTAATTTCAAGAGAAAATGGATTGTTTAAAAACCCTATCGATTTTGCTGAAGATAAATGGATATCTTATCAATTATAGAAAACAAACTGAAAATCCAAGAGGATAAATGGATAGAGAGAAGATCAACGGATGAGATGAAGCAATTCAGGTTCAGACTCAGGCTGGATATAATTTAACGTTTTAATCATAACTTTCACTACCAAAACTCAAATCTGATGATTTAAGATTTTACAGAGAGAAAACTTATAGGGCTACAAGTTTTCAGTTGATCACTTTTTTTCAATTCTATCATTTGATGGTGATATTTAGCAATCTACACGCCAACAAGCTGCAGATCATAATTAAATTTCTGGATAAATCAAATCAAGTTTGGAGATAAGGGGAGAATTCAAATTCAGAAATATTCAGTTCTTCCTATCTTCATATACTTTCTATCTATCTATTTTCTCCTATAAATACCCTCATACCTCGAAGGCAGAAAGGGCACGATCTCAGAGAGAGCTTTAATTTAGATTTTTCTTTTCTTCTTCAATGTAATTTTTATTTTTCTTTATAGCTTAAATTAGAGAGAGTTAAATGATTAAAAGAGAGGAAGAGTTATTTTAGAGTGACACTATTGTAATCCTTTTTCAAGTAACTGATGTTGAAGGTGACAATCAATGGAGGTTTCTCACTTTTCCTTATTGTGCTCGATTTCACCGAAGCCCTGCTTTATTTATTCTTCTCTATTGCTTTGCTTTGCGGTAATTTTCATTATGATTCAAACAGTAGAGGTAAGTGTTCTTTTTTATTTCTGAGTTTTTCACCTACTCTTTTATTTATCTGTTTTTTTTTTCTTTTGTACTTAAAACAGCAATAACACCACCATCTCTTCTTCTACCATCTCCTTCTTAAGCTAGCTTAATTATTTTTATTTTCTTTTTATAAAACTGAGAAGATAAATATTAACTAGTTTTGGTATATTAAAAGAAAGAAACTTACACAAAGCTTACATCGCTGTCCCTCCCTGTAGATCACGACCTGTTAGCCCTAGGCTACATGGTAGAATTGAGGACCTAGCACTATTCCGAAAAGTCTTTATTTTTCTGTGCATGTTTGGTTCGATCATTAATCACCCGACCTATTCGTAATCCAAGCTAGACGGTGGTTCTGAATTAACTGTTCCAGAAGTAACCACGTGTCGCACATCCACACGAGGCTGGATTGACACGTGTCACGATCTCGGACGAATCAGAAAGTGACCACTACACTGATGTATAGGTAGTAAGATACATATACTTCATATTTTCTTTAGTTACAGCTGAGTATCATATCCATGCAGAGATATGTCATTAAAACTATACAAATATTTTTCAGATTTTGGTGAAAAGAAAGCATTTTTTATGAAATTTTTTGTTCCATTTGGCAATATGAAGCTAGCATTATCGTTCCTTCAATCAAGTCTACATGACCTGATACTGTATTGATAATTGTTTTTCTGATTTTAAATTAGAGAAGTATTTTTTATATTTGAGAATAGTATGCAAATATCACTGGTTTTGATCTTGACTCATCATTAGTATAATCTATATCAAGCTTCATGCAATGATAAATCATTTGATGAGAATAAAATTTCAAATATATTATTATAAATGAAATATTGCATTCAAAAATAATTTTGACAAACATAAATAGCAAAATATAGTAATACATTCATATATCTATTTATCACCAGTATCCTTATCAGCAAAATCATCAGCAAAGTCTGAAGCATCAAGATGAGTTAAATCATCAATAGGATCATGATGTTCAGTGAAATTTATTTTTTTTCTCTCTTTTAAGAATGCCTTATAAAATTTATAAATATGCTCAAGTATTTGACAGACTCGAGATTAGTACCCTTTGGAACAATATTTATAACAAGAATCTTAAGGATTCTAGAGAGAATTTTCACAACATATTTTTTTTATTATGTATTTTCACTTGATACTTCTTGTGGATCACGTTATTTTGTGAAGGGTTTTAATAACCACTTCGACCACGTCCACGACCATGATCATGATTATATCCTCATCCATAAATTTTAGAAGATACATAGTTTACTTCTAAAAATGCTCCTGACCTAGTAGGATGAGACTAATGATCTTTATCAAAAGTTCATTATTTTTTTACGCCACCAGAAGAGATAGAATTACTTCAGAATATATCTTAAAGTCACGCAACTGATATTGTTGTTACAAGGTTATATTAGATGCACGAAATGTGCAGTAAGTTTTCTCCAACATTTCTTCATTTATGATATTCAGCCTACAGAATTTTAGTTGCAAGACTATTCTGAACATTGCAGAGTTGTAATCACTGGCTTTTGGCAGTCTTGAAAACACAAAGCGTTTCATTCAACACGTGTGGCAGGAAGTAAAACTTTTTTTGAGATTTTTTCACAGGACACTTGGGTCTTTGATTGTGAGGTATTCACATTTTAAGCACTCGTCAAGATGTCACGTATAAAGCTCGATCCTTTTATATTATCTTACGACGATGTAGAATTTCTCTCTTTTATTGTCTCAGTGAGACCCATTGATTCGAGATGCATTTCTATATCAATAACCCATGAGATATAATTCTTTCCCTTGATATTAAGTGTGATGAACTCAAATTTTGCAAGGTTTAATATGGTGATAAGTATAACAGAATACACAAATAATTAGAAGCACAATATTATTATTTCAGAACAAAATAGTAAAAGTTATATCTCAATCATAATAGCAATAAACAAAAGAGGAAAAATAAACAATAAAAGTGAAAGATTCAGTCAAAAATTACTCGGAGATATATCTCCAACAAAAAGAGTAATAATAAAAATGATAATGATGACAAGAATAAACTTAAAAAATGGACTAAAGATCTTGCGAAAATTTTAACTGAAAAACTGTGAAGATGATGAAAAAATTAAGGATGAAGAGAGATTGAGAAGTGAGTTATTAGGGGTTTTGAATTCACCAATTTATAGAGCAAATCTAGTCGTTTATAACCGTTTATAGCCGTTGGAAGGAAGAGAAACTCATTGATGGTAAAATAAATGTTTAGTAGTATATATGTTTATGTGTTATATATAGATACGACATGCTACTCGGTAAATCTTTCGGTGGGTGTTTATATAAACATAAATAATGGAGTAATAAACAATAAAATAAATATAAGCACACCACATTACTCGGTAAATCTTTCAGTAGGTATTTATACAAATATAAATAATGTCACAATAAATAATGAAATAAATATAGGTACGCCACATTAGCATAAATAGGTGGCAAAACCTCCTTTTATTTACAGTAGTGGTGTTATATGAGTATAATGAGTAGAATAATTTACCCTTTTTACCTGGAGCTTATAGAGGTAGAGGCTTGTGACGAATTTTTCCTTGAGTTAATGGAGGTAGAGGCTTGTGATAAAAAAAACTTTTTTTCTCGAGGTGATGGAGGTAAAGTCTTGTGATAGAATTAGAGCGCTCGTGTTGATAACATATTATAAAAACTAAGAAATATAACACTGAGAGAAAATTTCTTGAGAGATAATAAAATGAGAAACTCTTATTGATTTCAGAGATACATAAAAATGGATCAAGAATGATCTATTTATAATAAAATTTTGTGTTACTATGCAGTCATTATTTACATGTTGATATCATCGCTTACGTCATCACACAGTGAATTTACTATGCATAGTTGGTGGACAGCCACCATATTAGACTTTTGATAACACGCGAGGAAACGTTCCCAAAAAAATATGCATTACAAAGGCACATGGACCAGTTGGAGGGCATGAGTTTGTGGACTGAGTGATGGAATGAAAGGACACTCAAAATATATTTCAATTGCCATAACAAGAGCAAAGGTCATGGGTCCTAATTTTGCTTATTAAGCTGTTGTCTTTGCACATTAAGACAAGGGTCTCAAGTACAAGAGGAAGCTGGATTGGCTGTCAAGGCCCCAACAAGGATTGAAGGACAGCCCATAATGACATAATTAAAATTAAAATTGTTTCTTTAGTGAATAGAATTGACCCCACATCTTTAGCCCTAAGCAAGAATGTTCATGCGATTTTTTAATGATAAAATTACAACTGACAAAAGACTTCAGTGGCTTGCTTAATTATGTATTTTCATGTGGCAGCATCAAGGAAAAATACACATTATTTGTCTGATAACCTTGATGGATAATCAAATCCATAAGTTCATTGAGTAGTTGTGGCATTATGGAGATGAATTATTTATTGTATCTTCTATTTTATTAATCTCAAAATTAGAGAAAATGACACAAATTAATTTTGAGATTATGTATAGAATATAATATTTTAATGACAATCTATAATATTTTAATATAGAGTATAATATTTCATGCCAGAGAGCAATGAAAAATTTTCAACTCATCAATAAATTGTTTGGGTCATTTTTCTTTTGTAGCCGGCCGTTCAAACTTCATGGGGATGATTATTTCTTTTTTCCTCTTTTATAAACACCTAACAATCAATGTCATGAAATAAGCTCACCTATATTAGTTAAATCAACATCAGAAGCAAACATGAACTATCTATAAAAACCCATATCACATAACTTTCATGTGAAGACCACAATCTTAACATAATTGGTCTCTAAACCTGGCACTTCCTTGGGAAGGCTGGCTACAACGGCCTAATAAAAAACTCACATTATCTTATGTGATGGAAAATATCTCAAAAGACGTTTCCTCACAAGCAATTGAGTGAACATGCAGAGATCGCAAACACAGATAACAATAAGGATTTACTTGAAAAACTCGAAGCGGGAAAAATTACGGAGGAGCGAGAGTTCACTATAATTAGAAGAATTACAGTGATAGCAGAGTGTGTTGTGATTACAAGTGCTAAATGGATGCTTTTCTTCTTTCCCTTGCTTGTCAGAGTATAAGAGATATTTATATTTTTGGTAGGTGATGTAGTGGATGCAAGTATCCGGGATAGTTGTAACTGCAAGATTTGAACATGCAGGATCTTTATAATCACCTGAATTGAATATTGGTTGGTGGGAATCTCATGCAGGAAAATCAGCACCTATCCATAATCACCTGCTTCATTCTAAGGGCATAACTGACTCCCATTTGTAGATATGAATCTGTTTTGATTGAATAGCTGTTGATTTTTCAAAGTGCCCCCTATCGCGAGACACCTGTTATGATCTCAGAGAGGCCGAAAAATGCCCATTACATCTCATCGTATACTTCTCTCTATATCGGTAAATGTTTTATGATCAATTTGACACTGAAGGAATACAGTATTTTTTTTCCCGGTAATCGATTACTACACATTTCTATGGACCAGAGCTTCAAAGGACATCCTACAACACCTCGAGCAAAGATTCCCCACAAATCAGTTTCGAGAGGTAGGCTAAGTGTGTGTAGATGAACTCTTGTGTATTTGAGTTTATCATAAATAAGAATAAAAAAAAACCTTAACTCTACCAAACTTAGATCACAATAAAAAGACTAAAGTAGTGGCAAACAGCTAACAAGACAAGTGTTAAGACTATCTTGTTACTGATCAGGTGGTGCACTCACTTCCTTGGGCTCTGTGGTGGAGATTTTTTGCTGTGAATAATCAGATGATTAATTCACATCACAAGCGAAAGAGGGAGACTAGAGTGTAAGTGTAAAATGGTGATCACAATACAGACAATAGACGGAGACACATGATTTTTACATGAAAACGCAAATCGGGGATAACTACGAGGAGGAGAAAAATTCACTATAATTTGCAGGTTTGTAGGAAATACTGGAATTGGATGGTGTGGTGTGTACTGAGTTAGGGTTGAGTGGAAGAAAAAGACATCTTTCTCGCTGGAGGAGAACGTCTATTTGTATTGAACTGTTGATGGTGAAGGAGAGCTGATGAGGTTTCTGCACGATCTCCACGTACGGGTTTACAGTAAGGACCGTGATTATGAGTGTTAGACTATTGGGACTACATGCAGGAAATATCTTCACTGTTCATAATTGTTCGTCTTGAATGCTGGGGCATTATACGTCTTCAATGTGAGAGAGAGGATGTGGTGTAATTGCACGCGGAGATCTCAGTGATCATTACTGGAGACTTCCTAGATGAAGTCGGAAATCTTTGACTGTAAGCGACTCTAGAGAGAGGTCTTCAGAATAGGAGGTAGCTCCAGAGTGGCTCTGGGTGGCGAAGCTCGAAGGGAAAGATCTGAAACTGTGGACATCTCTGTGGGAGGATATCAGCTGCATGAACATGTGTCAATGTCTTGGTGAGGGTCATTTTTGTTTTGATGGAAGTGAGAGGAAAAAATATAAGTGAGAAATAGGAAGGGAAAGGTGAGAAAAATGTAGGAAATTAGGATTTGCGCTAGTTAACTTTTTCCGGCGTTTGATTGTAATGTGAAAGTGTAAGTGAAAAGTATAGTTTGTTTTCCAGTTTGGCTAATAATGTGTGAGTGAAAATAGAAAAGTTGACCATAAAGTTGACCATAAAATTACATTAAAATAAATATTAGTTATGAAGATTTTTTGAACTGTAAATTAGATTGCAAGTGAGTTTACATGACCACAAAATTAACTACTTTGAACTACAACTTATTAAAAGTGAGATTTACATGACCACAAAATTAACTACAGTACCTGCAAGTGAAAAAAATGATAGTGTAAGAGGGACCTGTAAAAGAGAAAAAGGAAAAGGAAAATGGAGAAAAAGAGTTTTTCCATTTTCCTTTTCCGATTCCAAACAAACATCGAAAGTAGGAAATGAGTTTTTTCACTTTCGCTTTTCCTATTCCCGCACCCAAACCAAACATGCCCTAAGGCGACTGTACTTAGCAACTAAATAACCCTAACTAACAACTACCAAACTATTCATATATCAATCATGGATTCAGACTTGGTGAAAGAACGGATAACTGTAGGTTCAAGAAAATTATAATATAATTGTAACAATGATGAGTATGTAGGTACCAAGAAATATGAAATATAACAATATTTTTTTCGTATTTTGGATACCTCACAATCATTAGAGAAGATTATGTGACAAGGTGGAGGAGATTCCAACAGATTCGGCAGCCATACTGTTAAGTTGTGTAGCCTAATTATTGCCTTGATGATTTTTTACGCTACACAAAGTCATTTTGCGGATCGAACTGCGTGGTCAGGTCACTATGGGGGTTGAAGGGGGCGAGAAACCCCTCATAGGGGCTCGGAAGTGGAGCCTCCAAAATAAAATTATTATGAGAAGTCCCTCTTACATAACCCGGAACGAGGGTGAAGCACTCCTAGAAAAGAGGCTGGACAAGTTCAGAGTTTCAGAGTGAGGGCAAGGTCAGAGTCTTGCTCCAGAGTAGCGGCTTGGTATCACTTCGGAGGAGTCCTTCGAAACATCTAAGTGGAGGAGCACTCCAAAGTGACAGTGCAGAGTAACACCGCGTAGATGCATAGCGAAGAAGCGATCCAGTCTGGAAGCTTCGTATCCCGTGAAACTTAGAGAATATGTCAAGGGCAGTTTGCTGGTAGCTTTTCAAAGCTGTTATGAAGCTTTCGAAAGCTCTGCGGCGATTTTCAGATTCCGAGTTGTTTTCTTATTGAGATTTTGAAAGGGTTTCTGAATCTTCTTTTCTCTAATAGCGATTCATTGGATGGCTAGGCTAATTTTTTTTTGAATATTTGAAAGGTCTAAATTTATTCTAAAAGTCTATAAAATCTCTTAGTTTGGATTTATGCTAATGAGTAGAGACGATGTTATTTCATTGGTTTCATCTACATTGTATTGAAATTTTGAGAGATTCTTATATGAGATCCTTATAAACTATATTTTTTTTTTTCCTTCTCTTAATAAGAATTTCTCCCTTCCTCTCACAAAATATTGTGTTATTGATTTGTGTCCTTGCTCTTATGATGATCAAACTACATTGCTTGTTATGATAGATGGCTTGATATTTTTGCTGCTACTCTTATTGTTTGTCGGTGTAGGGAATTTTGCTGCACGGAAGCGCAGTAATGTTTGATCAGCGCATTCAAATGGCATGGGAACATTACATGTGACTTCTCTCATTGCAGAGAATCATCCACACTGCTCCTCTGATAGAGATGTTGCTGCATGAACGAGATCCGTGCCTTCATAGTTCACTTAATTAGCATTTAAGGAATTAAATATTTAGAAGAGGAAGCACGAGGAATGAGTGAAAATCCCCTGCAGGAAAGATCTGAGGTACATCTTCATATAGGAGAGGGTGTGTGTGACTCAATGGCGCAAGAGATAATTTTAAGAAAATTTGTTTTAATCTATTAAACAGTTTCAACATCTGTGTGGGAAAAATGCAATCGAGCCCTAGTGTCATTTTGCTCACCGTGTTTTTTCTTCACCATCTCAAACATTCATCCGGCTGAGAGCGATGGGTCCTATCGGAGGCTCATCGGAATCAACAGTCCAGCTGGGCGCGGTGACCGCGGCGGTGAGCGAAAAAAAAATTTTCATCGAGCTCAAGTAGAAATATGTATGTTTCTGCCAGCAATGGTCAAAATTGAGGATATTTAAGAGTATAAATGACCAAAAGCTAACATAATTCATCCCAAAAATATGCTGCTCTTGCTTGTGACAAAAGTCTTACTGCTCGCCCCGTACGAATAGATCTTCTCTTGACACAAATCTCATTTATTGACCCATTGCTCATGTTACCTCAGCATATCTTTCCAAATACAAATGAAGAAAAATTATCATAAATGCATGCCCATTTTATTCCTTGGGACTTTTTTTTTTCTTGAGGGGGCCTGTACTGACTTGAGAAGGAAAAGACCATGCACATTTTAACATTCTTTTATATTTCCTAGTATTTCATATCAAAATAAAAGTAGAATGAACTGTTCATCTTTAAACTCACCCTTTTACATAGTTTTTTATACTTCTGGTTTTTTTTTTTCTTGCTATTTTCCGTAGGCCTTGCAAGTAACTCTTGTCAGCATCGCTTATAATTTACTATTAACTAAAGATTATACAAGGATTCTTGTTTGCGGCAAGACGGTACTTTTGTAAGGTTCTTAAATTATTTAATGTGCAAGACTCGCCCAATAATAACCTTGTTGTGAAAGAAACTAAGCTAAAAGCCTGTTATATTCGTTGTAAAACGTCACAAGTCGTAAGTCGTAAAATGAGAATGAAAAAAGTGAACTATAGCAGAAAAAATATATTGTATTTTACGGTGTTTGATTGATAAAGTGAAGTGTAAATGGAAAAGTATATTGTGTTTTACAGTGTTTAGTTGATAAAGTGAAAGTGTAAATGGTAAAGTATATTGTGTTTTATGGTGTTTGGTTGGTAATGTAAAAGTGTAAGTGGAAAAGTTGACCACAAAATTAACTGCAGCAGTAATTTAAATATTATAAATACTATTAAATTAAATCTACTATTACAAATTAAATTATATTAATAAATTGGAGATAAAAATTAATAATCTTAATATTTTATTTATAACAATAATATTAATAAAATATTAGTATAAATAGTAAAATTTACTAAAATATTAACTAAATAATAATATAAAATTTTAAGAAAATCTAAAGAACATTAATAAAATTTTAAGATACTAATAAAATATAAATATTAAAAATCTTAAAAAATAATAAAATATAGTTATAATATTATAATATTAAAAATACTTGAAAATTATTATAATATAAATTTTTTTATTATAATATTAATGTAATTTTATAGAAATATAAAATTAACAAAGTAAAATATAATTATAATTTAATAATAAATTATCATTATAGTATTATTATACTAAATTATTATTACAATATTAACATAATAAAATATTAATATAATAATAAAATATATTATGATATTAATAAAGAAATTTTTTATATTAAAAAATAAATAATTAAATATATAATAATTTTATATTAAAGTATACTATTGTTATATTAATAAAATATTAACTCTAAATAAATAATAAAAAATGGAATAAGTATTAATAAAATAATAAAGTATTAAATAAAATATTAAATAAAAATATTAAATTAAAATAGTAAAATATTAAATATTAAAACATATTAAAAACAATAAAAAATTAAAGATTAAAATATAAAATAATTAAATAATTAAATAAGAAATTGAACACTATTTAAAATATTAAATATTTAATAATATTAAATTATATATTAATTATCAAGTAACTGTTTTGAACTATAAATGTACTACAAGTGAGAGTTACATCACCACAAAATTAACTGTAGGAACTGCAAGTGAGAAAATATGAGTGTAAAAATGATATTTACATGACCACAAATTTAACTGTAGCAATTGCAAATGGGAAAAGAAGAGTTGCATTTTGCAACTTATTTTTTAGCGAAACAAACAACGGAAAATGGAAAAGAAGTTTTACGACTTGCGTTTTGCGGTGAAACAAACACGCCCTTAGTCTCAGCATGTGTCCTCATACTTTAAATAAGAAAGAGCAGATCTCCCGTATTTACCACCCTAACGAATGTAATGATATGCATAAGAATGGTAGCGAAAAACTAGTAATATTGTTTCCTATTGTGTTTATGGTTATGTCCTTTTTATTCTTGCAAAAAGGAGAAATAATATGGTTACTATGTTCATAATTATAGATGGATGAGAAATAAGCCATGACAACATGATCAGGGTTGGAGGAGATGAGGTATGACCTAATGTTGATCCAAGAGCATGCGAGTGGGGGATGCTAGTATCTGAGACCCGAACCCGACCTAATACGGGTTCAAATCCAGATCTCCCAGCACCCAAATCCAAATTGGGGTCAGTCCCGATTAGGTAAGTGGTGGACTCATCTTTAAATGAGGGTGGATTACTTGTTCTTCCATTACAAAGTCTTATCTATTAGTAGATAAAGATGAGAGTGAATGTTTTGTGCGTATTTGTTGACATTCTTAGTTGTTATTAGATATTGTTAGAGTGGTTATCATTTGATTTTATCTTGTAACTAGAGAGTTCTCATCTCTATTTTTGTTGCTTTATATATCTAGCTCTTGAGGTCGTGATGAAGAGCAAAATATTATCACCCCAAAACCAAATTCTACATGAAATCAGAGCATAGATCCTATCCATTCTCACAAACTATGTTGCCCAGCTTTAGGCAAGGCCCACACTGGGTAGTGTCAATTTTTCCGGTGTCACCATATCGGTTATCATCTTATTTCCTCTTCTTTTTTTCAAATCTTCTACTTTTCTTCCAAATCCTTTACAAGAGTCCAACAACTCGTCTTCAAGAATCTTCATACGTATCTATCATTAGTCTCTTCTATAAGCACATCTTTAGGTCCACCATCATCTTCTAACACAAATTCTCTGCATGGGTCCCTTGTCAGCCTTTGAAGAGCTCCACATAGGTTCATCTTTAGCCTCTGTTATGAGGCTTCACGTGGGGCCATTGGTAGCCTCTAACACAAGTGCTCCTGTAATATGCGGATTATTAAATTCTAATTTAAAGTTTTAATATTTGATTAATGTGTATATAAAGAATGATTGGAGATGATAATTTAATTACTTTCTGTAGTGGTCGGTATCCTCCCATGAATGTGACACATGTCCAGTCAACCTTTGACGGATGTACGATGCGTGGCTACGTCTAGAGCATTTAACCCAGTATCTTCACCCATTCTGGATTTTGAACTGGTCGGGTGATTAGCGGAAGAATCAGATTCGATTACAAAATCTTTATCCTTGAGTCAATCCTAATTCAATGAGGTAGTAACTTCCAAGGGGCAGTCCATCCCTACCTACAGCCGAGGACGAACCACATGATATAGATGGACTCTCTCTCTACATTGATTTAAAACGGGGCGTTTAGCTCGATCTTAGCAGGATAAGGATTTAGATATTCAAAATAAGCATGACTCCCTAACCTTATCTATTTGACATGACTTGTATAAATAGGGGATCCCTTCCAATTAGAAGAGATCACGTTCACCCAAATCCAGAGAACCCCTTTGTAATCGCCATTGACATAGTGAAATTTCTCTCTCTCTCTCTCCGTGCGTTTTTTCCCTTTTTAGCTTTTCACGTATTTTCATTGTGTTTGCGACTGACTTTTTCTATGATTTGGCTACATTCACTTCCCTATTTTGGTGCGCGTATTGATTCCTTAGAAATTACCCACTGTATTTGGTGCTTCATTGAGAGCTTTGAATCCACACTCGAGGGATCTCCGTCAAATATCCTACTCCTTCCTCTAAAACTAACCAGTATGACTAACATGGCTCTATCGAGAAAGAGTATTAACCAGTCCATGGGGGTTAGCTTCTTTCCTAACCCAAACAAATCTATTTGCAAAATTTGAATCATGTATCCTATCATAACAAATTTTGCAATGTTGCCCTTACGTCAACAATGTGTACAAGTGTATACATGAGCATACATTGTGTTATGTGTATGAACATGAGGAGCATGTGTATGCCGTGATTTGTGTGCATGCATAGAAGGAGCATATTTCTTACGAAACATGAATTCAACCGTGTATGATTCATGGCACATTGGCTCAAAGTGGAGCCCAAACAATTAACACTCTTCTTTAAATTAGATATATCATTTTCAATTATAAAAGAAGAGTGGTGCATGTTATAGTAACACTAGATGGTGAAGCTACACTAGCATGGCAAACATGAGAATCATTTTTCAAAGACTTATTTTCGTTAGAAATCTAATCCAACTCCTTTGAAATAGAAAATAATTTTGTTTTTCAAGAATCATTTTCTTTTAAAACAAAAACAAGTTTTGAAGATAGAACTTCATTTTCTTCAAAACTTCATCACAATCATTTTTATTTTTCAATATTTCATTTTCTTTTAGGGCAAGGTCAAGTTGGAATTTCA